>OVBA01006115.1:0-17867 GCA_900406435.1 Lepidium aucheri
TTTGGTTATTTTTGGTTTGTAAAAATTATTTCAAAATAAACTGAAACATATATTGGTTCGGTTTGGTTTTGAAATCAATCTCGGTTTTTTGTTTGTAAGAATCATTTCCGAAATAAAATGAAACATATTTTGGTTCGGTTTGGTTTTAAAATCAATTATTTTTGGTTTGTAAAAATTATTTCAAAATAAACCGAAACATATTTTGGTTCGGTTTGGTTTTGAAATCAATCTTGGTTTTTGGTTTGTAAAAATTATTTCCAAAATAAACCAAAACGTATTTTATTTTGGTTTGGTTTTGAAATCAATCACGGTTTCAATTATTTTTTGGTTTGTAAAAAATTATTTCCGATATAAACCAAAACATATTTAGTTCGCTTTGGTTTGGAATTCAATCTCGGTTTATTAAACCAAAACTAAACCAAACCAAAACATACTAAACCGAAAAAACCAACTAAAAAATATTTTTAAAACTAAACCGAACAAATATATGTTTTGGTTTACACGGAAATGATGTTTACTCGGAAAAGATCAATGAAAAACAATAATTTTTACAAACCGGAAAATAACCAAAAACCAAAAAACAAAACAATATATACAATATTTGTTATGAAAAACAATGATAGACACTTTGGCACAATGGTTGAGGTGTTGTAGTTGTTGTCTAAGGTCATGAGTTCGATTCTCAGTTGTGCAATATTTTTGAATATTATTATTTCTCAAAACGCAAATGCCAAAACGCGAGAAAGTTTTGGAAAGTTGATGTATTAATATGAAGTTTTAAAAAGTTTAGGGCACAAAATAATTAGCCAAAAATTATAGGTTTTTTCGGTGAGAAATAAATAAGTAGAGGAGAGAAAAAGCAGCTAACCCTTTTTAAAATGACAATCCTACAAAATTTTAAGAAAAGCCAATTATGATAAAATGTAATGCTCAGATTTTTATTTTAATTCAGCTACACAAATCGACAATGTTTCAATTTTTCAATAAACACAATGTAAGAAAGTTTAGCAAAAATAAAATTGATGGTGAGCAAAACGATAGTAAAACCGATGATAACACCAAACACAACTCTGATCGTATTTTCTGTAATGATGAATCAAATTAAAATAACGAGCATTACCTTTTTCTTGAATCTTATTTTTCTTTTAAATTTTCTGACATAGTTTTAAAACACAAAATGAAATATGTGTTTCAAAATCTTTAGACATTTAATTTATCAAAAAATCAAGGTTTAAATTGCAAATATGAAAGATTAGGTTTCAATTTAGGATAAAAATTATTTATGGGTATAAATACAAATACTACTTCTCTTTGATGGTTTTCAAAGATGTTTCAATAATTTGGGTTTTATTTACAATGTTTTCATTGTTCAATAATAAAATTAAAATAGTGCGTCATAAATTGGTTAAAATTTGACTCTGTTATAAAATAGGATATAAATTGCACAGTTTATCAAATGTTGGATTTTGATTTACAGTAAAACCTATTATTGGATATTAATACAAGAGAAATTTTGAGAAATGCTTTTTTAATGTACTTTTTTTCAAAAATGCTCCTCATTAATATAAAACTAACAAAAATACCCTCAAAAGAATTGCTATAAATTTTTCCCGCCAATAAAAAGTTTTCCGCCAATTTTTTTTATAAATGCGCTTATAAATCTTTATAAACTCTCTTATAAATTTTTGTAAATACTTTATAAATTTTTATAAGCACCTTATAAATTTTTTATAAACACCTTATAAATTTTATAAATTATCTTATAAAACCTTATAAATTATATAAGCTCTATCATATGGTCTTATAAATTTTATAAGGTCTTTTATAAAACGTTATAAATTTTATAAACTCTCTTATAAAGTCTTATAAATTTTTTATAAACTCTCTTATAAAAAGTTTTTATAAACTCCCTTTATAAATTTTTTTGGCAGAAATTTTTTCGTAAATCTGAAAAAAATTTGGCAGGATTTTTTTTTTTGACGGGAAAAACTTTTTTTTCGGCGGGAACATAGTTTTTTTTTTGTGGAAATTTTTTTTACGGGAAAAAGGTTTATAAAAGTAAAAAATAATAATAATCTAAGAGTATTTTAGTCATTTTTCTAGAATGAGGAGCAACTTTTTGAAAATGTCCAAAAAATGAAGGTAGCGATGAAAATATCTTCCTTTGAGGGTTATTTTTGCAATTCTCCCTTTATACAAATCATGTTTTTTGCCAGAATTTTTGTTGGTAATTTCTTGATACTTTAGGTTTTATTTTGTAATTTTTCGTTGAATGAGTATATAATGGAGACAAATGACATATTGATTGACGAAGACAGCTTCTACTTCTTCATCTTCTTAAAGAGATGAGATGTAATGAAGTACACGCATGTAACTATGTAAGTACTGTTAATCTGAATTTTACAAATTAACTGAAACTGTACCGTAACCAGTGGCAAAATTCTTACCGGTCTTAATCAAGTATACATATTTTTGTTTGGGTAAATAAAGATTATCTATGTGGCGGGTAGTAAGTAGCTCATGTGTCTAGTAATTGTATCTATAATAACAGGGACCATATAATAATATGAGTATAATTTTATATAAAACTTAAAGAAATTGAAATACAGATGGGAGAGGATTGAATTTATGTGGAAATGTTTGAGACTATCTTCAATATATCTGTCGGGCTTCCAACTTAAAATTAATTGTCAGTCCAGTCTTAAAACCAATTGTTAATGAATGGATTGACCACTAACTCATATATATTACGTTATAATGATCACACCTTCCAATATGAGATAATTACATTCTAACATGCCCCTTCAAGATAATACGTGGTATAACTTAACATCTCGAAACACCACAACATACACAATACATGCATGTTGGGCAGACCCATAATAGACGCATATTATCATACATGTCTGATGGACCAGAATCTTGGACTCTGATACCATGTTAATTATGAGATTCTAACTCAAAATCAATTGGCAATCAGTGGATTGACTCATAACTTATATATATTATGTTAGAATGGTCTCAATTTCCAATATGAGATAATTACATTCTAACAAAATCAAGAGACGAGTTGACACAAGATTTGCTAGGCCCACCTTGTCACGCGTGTGAGTAATCTTTGTCTTCTTCAATCATATCTTGCTTATCTTTTGATTGATTTAAACATTCTGATAAAGATTTTAATGACAGAGAAAAGGGGCAAGAGAAAGAAGAGACTACAATTTTCTCTCTGACACGTTTTCCTAGGCTATCACCTTCACAACTTTCCTTTTCCGTTAGGGAAAGAGAACTTTTTGAAATTTAACCTAATGGAATACCCTAGAGAAGAAGCACCCATTTCCAGTAAAGTTCCTTGCTCCTCATCACCAACAAATATTTCTAGTGTCTCCTGGTCACGATTTGTAAAGGTTTTGGTGGAAATTTAGGGCTTTCTCCTACACAGCAGAGTTCACAGCATCACTCTCATCATTTATCTTAACAAGCTACTGAAAAAGCCAACATCTCTAGATTTCTTGAACCTCCTGAACCTGTTGCAAACCATACAAAGTCAGATCTTCAAGTTGTAGCCATTCTATCTGCCAGAGATAAAACAAGATGGCTCAGCGAAACAATTATGAAGACAAAGGTAAAGGCATAGCTACTTGCTCCACACCGAAAAAAGTATCAAGAATCCAGATCCCGGATTTTGACAACACAGCCTTAATAGCTCAGCACAGATTCACTCTTGTAGGGAGAGTCACAAATAAGAAACAGTAAAGAATCTGGTCTTTGATCCCCTCCTTGTCAAACTTATGGAGAATATCCAGTCAAGCTTTTGGAGCAGATTTAGGGGATGGAAAATTCCAGTTCCAGTTCTCAAGTGAAGCAGACCTCCAACTGGTCTTTGCAAATAGACCATACCACTTTGCAAAGTGGATGGTCATCTTACAACGATGGGAGGCCACAATAAACCCAACTTTCCCATCTCTCATACCCTTTGGGATCAATGTTCAAGGGATTCCACTTCATCTCTGGTCAAAAGAAACCTTTCAAGGCATTGGCTCTAGTATCGGATCACTTGTAGAACTAGACATCTCCACCTCAAATGCTAGGATCAAGGTGGAAATCGATGGACTAAAACCTCTAATCCCGACCACAGAAGTGGAGTTTGCAAATGGAGATGTGGTTACAGCTACCCTAGTGTATGAGAAACTAGGCAAACATTGTGAAATATGCTGGAGCCTTAGCCATGAGGACAAAGACTGCCCACAAAATGTTCAGAAAGAAGCAGATTCAAAACCTGAAGATAGGACCTGTGAGTTACCGCCAATCCCTGCAGGAAACTATAAAAGCAGAGATTCAAGTATGAACAGTATGGAGCAGCCTACCAGAGCCCCTACAGTAAGAAGAAGAGAGAACAACTATGCTAAAAGGAGGCAAGGAAGCTCATATTTATCAGACTCCTACAACTCCCGACGCTACCCTGATTACCATAGGCTACCCACAACATATAGAGCAACAGGATATGATTCATATCAGAGTAACTCCAGGAAAATGAACCGCCACATACCCGCAAGGAGAGAACACCCATATGCTAGAAATCAAGGACATAAGAGCCCAGATCGAGCCTCAACACAAGAATGGAGAAAGATAAGAAGATCTTCCCCTCCTTTAGCCCTTCGAGATACTGAGGAATCCATCTCATCAAAGTCAAAGAGGGGGGAGAGTGTTGCAGCAGGGCATGAAAACACACAACTCGACAAGCCAATAACAGAACCTGAGCTACAAGAGGCAATGGGTGAGTTCCGAGAGGTCATGGTCAGATATATAAGGAATGAGGATCCTCGAGTCAGCGCGGCAAGGCTGGAAAAGTGTATCCAGGCTGAGGAATCTGGAGAATTCGTTGAGTCAGCTACACATATGGTTTTATCTGCTCGGCGAAAACAGGCACAAGAGCCCTTGTCAAATGAGCAGCTTCATACCACTGAGACTCAAGAGGATACAGATAACCCTACAAAGGAAAGCTTCCAGCTCGGCTTCGACTTGGACCGATTGAGGAGGAACAGCCAGCCGAAACTATAAAACATACAAGAGTGTACTCAAGGAAAAGGGCATCCAAACCTGTACAACAGAAAAAGATAATTATAAGCCCAAAGATCTTTCATGGAACCAATCTCAAGAAAAGAAGAACACCCTCAGCTCGTATCTCTCCGAGGAGAAAACTATCTTTAGAACCTATCCCTCTAATAGAGGAGAACCATATGAATTTATCTAATGCAGGTCCTGGACAGACTAGTGGTGTCAGAAAATCTAGTAGTAAGAAGGCAACTCATTCAGCTAATGCAAGCTTACCAGGACCACTAAGTCTGATTCCAGCTATCTCAAAACAGCGGGTGCAAACCACCCAACCCTCTTCCTTAGCCATACTCAGCTAGAATTGTCAAGGGTTGGGGAATCCCTTGACTTTCCGGCGGCTGAAGGAAATCCACCGCAAGGACTTTCCAGACATCTTATTCCTCATGGAGACAAAGAACCTCAACAGCTTTGTTTCATCGAGACTTCAAGACCTCAACTATAGCTGTAAAGAGATCATCTCATCTTAAGGACATGGTGGAGGAGGGCTTGGCCTCTTGTGGAAGGCTGAAACTAATCTTATAGTGTTGACAACATCCTCCAACCTGACTGATACAAAGTTAACATTAGAAGGGAAGAACTCATATATATCTTTTGTTTATGGAGACACAAATAAGGCTATCAGAAAATGCTTGTGGGATCACTTATCAGCTCTTGCGTCAATCAGATCTGACCCTTGGCTCATTACCGGGGACTTTAACGATATCCTGTCAAATAATGAGAAAATTGGAGGACCACCAAGACCGGAGTCGTCCTTTAGGGACTTCAGAAACTTTGTGTCTGAATGTGGATTTTTCGATCTGCAACACAATGGGGATCCACTATCGTGGAGGGATGTTCGTTACTCACATGTGGTCAGATCCCGCCTTGATAGAGCAATGGCTAATACCCTCTGGTCGGATCTTTACCCATCCGGAAACTGTAGGTACTTATGGTTCGAGGGTTCCGACCACAAACCCCTGCTCATCAAATTTGACTCCTCCTGCAGAAAAAAGAGAGGTGTGTTCAGATTTGATAGACGACTAAAAGATAATGAGGAAGTTAAGAAACTGATAACTGAAACCTGGAATAAGGAACTTCATCTTTCAGTACAGAAAAGACTAGGCAGAACACGACATGTCCTGATTGATTGGACAAAAAGGAACTTCAAGAATAGACATCTACGGATTGAGGAACTAAAGGCAGCACTAGAAAAGGCTATGACAAATACTACCAATCAGGACAAAACAATTGCGGAGCTGAATAAAAGTCTTAAACAAGCCTATGCGGATGAGGAGCAATTCTGGAAACAACGAAGCAGAATCTTATGGCTGAATTCAGGGGACAAGAATACATCTTTCTTCCATGCCTCTACAAGGATAAGGAAAGTAATCAACAAATTTGCTGTACTAGAAAACAAGCAGGGACAACCTGTATATAAAGAACATGAGATCACATCAGTCATTTCAAATTACTTCAGAGATATTTTTACCACAAAAGGAGGTGATTATGCGGACACAGTGCAAGAAGCTATTGAACCTAAAGTAACTGATGAAGACAATTCGAGGCTAATAGCTGTACCGAACGATGAAGAGATCAAAGCTGCTATGTTCTCAATTAATCCAGACAAAGCACCTGGACCTAATGGGTTCTCTGCCACCTTCTTTCAAGCTAATTGGGAAATTGTTGGACCAGAGGTAACAAGAGAAGTCAGGGCTTTCTTCATTTCAGGCTCCTTCCCCAGAAATATCAATGCAACATATGTTAGACTGATTCCAAAGGTCGACAGCCCTGTGAAAGTAGCAGATTATAGGCCTATTGCACTCTGCTCAGTATTCTATAAAGCGATATCAAAAATCATAACGAGCAGGCTGCAGAAAATCTTACCAAAACTGATCTCAGAAAATCAATCTGCCTTTGTACCTGGGCGAGCCATTTCGGACAATGTTTTGATTACACATGAGACTCTCCATCTATTGAAGACATCAAACACAAGAAAGCAAAGTCTATTAGCCATCAAAACTGACATGAGCAAAGTGTATGATAGGCTAGAGTGGGAGTTTATTCGAGCTGTTCTGCATAGATTTGGGTTCCACAGAAAATGGACAGACTGGGTTATGAAGTGTATTACCTCTGTCTCTTATGCTTTCCTAGTAAATGAGTCACCGCAAGGAAAGTTCCTACCTGAAAGAGGACTGAGGCAAGGAGACCCGTTATCCCCTTATATCTTCATATTATGTAGTGAGGTGCTCTCCGGACTCTGCAAAAAAGCTCAAGAAAAAGGTCACTTACCGGGTCTTAGAGTCTCTCGAAACAGCCCGCGAATCAACCACCTCTTATTCGCGGATGACACTATGTTTTTCTGTCGTGCAAATCCCCGTAGCCTATCCTCCCTGAAACGCATTTTGGAGAAGTATGAGACAGCATCTGGTCAGGCAATCAATGTGGAGAAATCCTCGATCTCGTTCTCACGAAGAACGCCGACAGACCTGAAAGATAAAATCAAAACTGAGCTTAACATTCACAAGGAGAGAGGCAATGGGAAATACTTAGGACTACTGGAACACTTTGGACGCAAGAAGAGGGATCTATTTGAAGCAATCGTGAGTAAAATCCAACAAAAAGCTAAGAGTTGGTCTACAAAATTCCTATCGAGTGCATGGAAAATGACCCTACTTAAGAGTGTGTTATCAGCAATGCCACTCTACGCCATGACGTGCTTTAGGCTACCTCTCTCACTCTTAAAGAAAATCCAATCAGTGTTAACCCGTTTTTGGTGGGATGGTACTCAAGGGAAACAAAAGATGGCATGGATATCATGGGCGAAACTGACCAAATCAAAAGCAGATGGGGGACTGGGGTTTCGGGACCTTCAAGCTTTCAATGATGCTATGTTGGCTAAGCTAACTTGGCGTCTTCGTCTTCTGACCCAACCTAATGCCTAAGTGAGTCGTATCCTGCTTGGAAAATACTGCAAAATAAAGAGCTAATGGAAGTTAAGCCTAGCACATCATCCTCTCACGGTTGGAAAGGAATAATTGCACGGAGGGAACTGCTTAAACAACATATTGGATGGTCTGTAGGCAACGGTAAATCTATTAACCTGTGGAAAGATGCTTGGCTGGACACAGAATGTAAGCAAATACCTATAGGACCTGTTCATTGGACAAACCTGCAGGAAAAAGTGGAATGTCTGATTAATTCAGACACAAAAGATTGGGATTTAAATCAAATCAGAGATCGGCTACCTTAATATGAAAACACAATTTTGAGCATAAAGCTGAGTCTACAAGGAGAACCAGATGCAAGAATATGGACCAAAACTAAGAGCGGAATCTACTCTACGAAATCTGGGTATATGGCTGCAATCTCTAATTCCACAAACACTTCGATTACGACAACTACGACTCACACTAGCTGGAATACAAAAGTTTGGAATATTAAAGCTCCACCTAAGATCAAATTATTCCTGTGGAAAGCACTCTCACATGCGCTTCCAATGGGGGAATGTCTAGCTAAAAGACTGCCAAATATAAATCCCCTATGCGCTAGATGTGGAGAAGTTGAATCGATAACCCATTTAATTCACCATTGTGCAGTTGCACGATCGGTCTGGAAGGAAGCCCAACTCGTTGGCTTTACACCACCGTCTGAGGAAACATCTTTCAACAACTCTTGGAAGCTTTTGAGGAACCTCTCTAACCTACCTCCGTTGGGTTATGTGGCGGGATCACTCTCACCATGGATATGTTGGCATCTATAGAAAGGAAGAAACAATCATTTATTCAACAAGGTATCATAATCATCATCAGAAATACTGCTGCGAGCAATACAAGATGCCAGAGAATGGACAACAGCTCAAGAAAAGGTCCAAATTCGGAAGAAAACCCAACCACGAGAACCAATTGTCTCGGCTTATGAACATACCTGTTTCACTGATGCATCATGGAGACAAGGAGACGGAGCGGCAGGTTTAGCTTGGGTCATCAAATCAACAAGCGGAATAACAATATCAAGCTCAGGAGAGGGAGTTAGTAATGTCAAATCACCTCTCCAAGCTGAAGCTTTGGCGATAAGAGCTGCGTTGAAAGCGGCGTTAAAACTTGGAATCAAATCCTTGAAAATCCTGTCGGATTCACAAAGCTTGGTAACAACACTCAAATTCCATCTCCCTCTCTCAGAATTACACGGGATCTTAGCAGATCTGAGGATTTTACACTCCAATTTTTCTATGTTAAGTTTCGATTATGTGGTTAGAGACTTTAATGTTGAAGCTGACTCTTTGGCAAAGAGTTTTATCACTTCAACCACCTCTGTACGAGATGTTTAATTTCTTTATTTAATGAATGAGGTTTGACAAAAAAAACGTTCTGATACCACTTGTAGATGCGGATAAGCTATGAACGGATTCTTATGTGATTCTCAAGAAGAAGAAGAACAATCGGATTTGATTCACACAACCTCACAATTACTCTCGGATACTCAAAGGTAAGAAACGATTTAACAACACAAAATTATAGAATTCCCAACAAGATGTTGGTACATCTCTTTAGGAACTTTCTCGTGGAATCCACTAATCTTCTTCTGCATTTCGTGTTACAGGTTCAAGCAAGAAGATAAAGCTCAGCTAACTAACTCTAGTTTGAGAGAGATAAATCTAAACTTATATGTGTCTAGATTCAACAGAAAATAACAAAATGAAATTGGGCTTAAACATTAGTCAATTTTGGCTTAGATTAAAACTAGTCCAACTCGGATCCATCAGTCTTTAACATGGCTTAATGGTCTGAATCTGGCCCATATTTATGTATCTTGAATTGAGTGACGAACACCACATGAACAAAAGAGTAGCCGATGTAAAAAGAATATGTATGACGAATAAAGCAATTGTGAGAAGCGAAGAAAGAAAACAGAACAAAATTTACACAATTTAAGAAAGACAGAAACAACCTGAAGCTGTAGTGAACTGAATATGGTGGAAGAAGCTAATCCCAGAAGATGTTTACATAACATCTCCTGTATTTATAAATAGTTTACTCTGCATCACAAAATAAGGAGCGTAATTTTCTTTGTCTATGTGTTTCTCTTCACCACACGAGTCACGACCAAACACTAACACCGAGAAGATTGGTCATAATAGGTCCAATAGAGATGGTTGTGAGCCATTGGGCTTTGAGGTAGATGTTCCAGTGCCACCTCTACCTTTTCCTCTTCCTCTTCCCATTGCTATAGAAGGTGGTGGTGCAAGTTTCAGTGCAGACTGCGCAGTTTTGCTTGAACCGAATATGGAACTGATGTCTGCTGGCTTTTGGTTGTTGTATAAGCCACTGCTGTAAGATGGCATTCCCTGGCTCTGTTTTGGTATACCAAAAGAGTTTATTGGATCCTGGTTATATGAGGAGATCCCTGAATTCCCTTGCTGTGATGGTTTTTGCGAAGACAAGGACACATTGCTGAATGCCCATTCATCATTGTTAGCTATCTGAAATTGCGTGCCGCCTGGTAAGTTATTGCTTAAATTGGATGCAGTGCCATTGCTGAGAGAAGCAACAGAAGCTGCACTGCTGGGACGTGGAGGCCAATTCGCGAACGGATCTAATTCATCGAAACCCGGAGTAAATGATGTTTCCATGTTGACTTGTGTTTGATTATCAGTTGCTGGAGCAGTGAGACTAGGAGATTTTCTTGGAGGCCACTCAATGTCCACTGCAGGGCATGTGGTTGGCACTGTTGCCTTGTTAGGAAGAGTAGACATGATCGATGGCTGTGAATGATCTGTAGAATTGTTAACCTGATGGTTTGTGTCATGACGAGAAGAACCAGGATTTCCCAAACCAGAATCTTTGCTTGGGGAACCCCAATCATCATCCCATGCAGGACTGCTCTTGGCTGCAGAAGCAACTATCTCAGGTTTTTGGGTCGACGATTGAAACTGGAGACCATTGGCAACAGAATTCTGTTTCACCTCTTGGACTCCGGAATCATTCACTGTAACTCCTCTTTGTTCCTCAATTTTCCTGTTCCAAGAGACACATGCAGACCATTTTAAAGACAGCAACACTATGTTGAGTGGTAGAGACTTGAAAACAATATTCGGAAGCCTGAACAGCAGACATACCTGAGAATATCCTTAACGAATAGCATATATTTGGCAAACTGTTGAACGTTCAGTTGTTGGGCAGTGAGAAGTGGCATAATCAGGGAAAGCACATGTTCTGCTGTGAATTCAACTCCATACTACAGAAAAATAGAGAACACAGATTTTTAAATGTGGTACTACAACCAATAGAAAATGAGGAAAGTCATGACGTTCAAATTTCAAACAATGAGGAGAGATTTGAGTCTTTATTTCGACCTGTTTCAGAATCGAGTTTGCAACAGCAAGGGTACACATAAGGGTAGGTCCAGAACGATCAACGGCAGTACATCGTTGAATTGTTTGCAGAATTTCAATTATGGCGGGCTTATCAAGCGTATGCACCAACTCTGCTAAGCAGAGCAAGGCACTTACTCTTACCTGCCCAACAAGTACATTCCAATTTAATTATTTCTAAGAAAATGGAATTAGTTAAATCTGTTTTCTCTTTCATTTCCAAGCTATTAGGAACACTGGCATTATAAGAAAATCGAGCTGAGATAATTGAAAAAGGCATAACATACCGCAGCAACTGTAGTTTTAAGAGCCAAGCCATGAACACGAGGCAAAATTGCTTGCCTCACAACCTGCAAATAAAAAGAAAAAAATATAACTAAAAGAACTCATTCAGTGTAACTAAGCCACACTACTCTATACAAATTCAGAGCCACAAAGAAAGGATTTACCCTCCTTAGGAAAAAAGTTTCCAAGAAACATAAAAAAAGCAATGAGCATCACCTGACCATCGAGCTGCTTAGCAACAGATGGGGATCTTTTAAGAACTTCTTCCTGTATACGGACATCATTATCATTGTAGGCTCGTAGAAGCAAAGGAAGGACATGCGATACAAGGTGCTCGCTATCAGTCTGAAAAGTTTGACAAAATGTAAGCCAAGTAAGAGTTTCACCTAATATGCAATACAAAACAATATAGTGATTTCATTGCATATATACAACTGAATCCAGCAACAAACAGCAGTCAGTCTAACTTCAATTTGGAAGCTTTCAACCAGATTATACACAACAATTTAGAAATAGATGGCAGAAAAGATATGCATCTAACTAGATATGTATGTATCACTTTATGGAAGCACAAAAGACTATTATATAGAGCTGATATGTTCTGTCACAGGGACCCATATTCACATAAATCCTATATTCAAACCCACTGTGTCCAATGAGAAGAACTTAAGCAGGAACAAACATGTGCAGAGTACGAAAAACATAATTTAGTAATGTAGACACATTGATCAACTTTACCTTGTTAGTGATAAGCTCTGTATGCTTTACAAGCAGCAGTAATGTATCTCCTGACGCAGTACTCAGAACTGGAACAAGGGCCGGAAGTGTTATCAGCTCAAAGTCAGCCCTATCCTGCAAATGTAATATAAAGTTCCAACTTTCATGCATTCGGTCAGTGGTTTCTAGATAAAACTAGTTTCCCTTATCACTTAAGATTACCTGAGACTGTGCTATAGTCAGAACCATTGGTAAGATCATTGGTTGCAAAACCAAATTCCTAAGTTCAGCACAAAGAGGTGGAAGCACCTGCATAATAAAACCTGGTATACTAAGGTGTTGCAAGGAATATAATTTCTATCAAAAAACAAGATACGTCAGTAATGTGACTACCTTATACCGTAATACACGGGAATCAAAATCTTTCCACATATCTGCTAATGCTTTTAAGAACTCGGACTTCTGCATGTTATCTCTTTCCTAAAATAAAGAGAAAAATATTACAAAAGGTTATCAGATGTGGAGTTACATTTTTCTATCATCTAAGTACGTTCTGTCTTAAAGAATGACTGAAAGCATATAGACATACAAGCATATGATCAAGGAAGCGGAGCGCACGTAACCTAGCGTCACTTCGGAAAAATTTTGATCCTACAGGTGAGAGTTCATGGCAAAGAAGTAACTAAAACAAGCAAAAGAGAAAAGTCCTAAGTTCAGCACTAAGATTATTTCAACTTACCTGTGAAATCCAAAGCTGTTGGTCTAAAGGAGTCGTTCGTTGATAGCATCCTTTGCAAATCAGATACCAAGTCCGAGGGTATAGATGAGAAAGATTCATTTGTTATATAGTTCAATGTGTTCATGTACTGCAAGAA
Organism: Lepidium aucheri; assembly: GCA_900406435.1. Taxonomy (NCBI): domain Eukaryota; kingdom Viridiplantae; phylum Streptophyta; class Magnoliopsida; order Brassicales; family Brassicaceae; genus Lepidium; species Lepidium aucheri. The sequence continues at coordinate 13,342 of OVBA01006115.1, forward strand.
ATTTTCAGATAACCATCATCAACCACCAGAAATCCAAAGAATATATGACTATTCTTCTTAATAATAGAAACTATCGCTAAGACATTAGGCATGAGGCTGAACATATCGGACAGCATATATCTGAATATCAAATCTAACGAGCTCGGTTTCGGAGTTACCATCTTGACATTATTATTGCAGTCTAACAATGGTTTCCGAGCAACTAAATGATAGGCAAGGCATCCAAAACTAAAAATGTCGGATGAAGCTCCAGCTGAGGGACTTTTGCTGCGCACCAGTTCTGGTGCAGTGTAATTTAGAGATGGCTGGACTGGCAATATTGAATCCTCGACGTCGTATTCCTGCAATGTCATAAGTAAGAACTTATCGCGCTTGTTAGAGTAAATAGATCAAATATACAGCTGTCTAGTAACAAGTCGAGTTTAAACTCACAGAATAGTGGAATGATTGCATGTTATCCAAATTCCCAGCCTGTCCTGTCGAAATAGCAAAGCCAAACCCAGCAAGCTTCCAAGAACCAGCTGAAGTGATAAGAACATTCTGTAGGGAAGTTACAAGTCCAAAAGTTAATATAGCATATAAATACAACTTCTAAGGAGACAAGTATGACTAAAAATCTTGGATAATCAACCTCTGGAGATATGGCTCGATGGATGAGATTTGCATTATTGTGTAGAAAGTTCAGTGTCTCGGAAATCTGGAGCAAACCGTGCTTCACTTCCAACAAGCTCATCTCCTGATCCATTGTACACAAACGGTTTAAGAAAATCTCATCGGGGAGATTTACAGATTACTAAAAGCCAAGGGCAATCTCAAATTGATTTGAATATCACAGCAATACAACATGATATGACCAATATTTGACGCTAACAGAACATAGAGTTCACCATTGACTTCAGATCTTTCGGCACATTAGCCACATTCTCAACATTCCCGAGCGCATTAGCCACGGAGGCGAAGAGCGGCTCCGTGACTAAAGCCATGGCATTCTTGTTCTCATCAAGTGCTTGCACCACATGGACCACACCGGGATGCCTCAACCGTACTAGCTTCCCCGCATCAGCTCGAACCAGATCGAGAAACGTGTCTTCAGCAGCTTTAGACAGCCCTGCTCGGACTCGGGCCTCCGATAAAGCACGCTTATCAAGCATCCAGACACAAACTGTCGGGTACTGCTGTGAGCGCGTGGAGTCACGCGCCTTGGCTGCGTATAGCTTCCAAGCGAGGCCAGGACCAGCGGAACCGATCTGGTCGAGTAGCTCGTAGTCCTGAAGAGCCTTCGGTCCCGTGACTTCCTGTACTGTGGTATGAACGGTCTTCTCGATCACAGCAGCCGTTCTAGCTAGAGCTTGAGTAAACGTTTTCATATTTATCGACATTTTTTGCGGGATCGAACAATTTGCTTCCTAAATGTTGTCGGCAACGACGTGAAAGCCAGTGATCCGACGAGAAACCGACGAACAAATCAGAGAGTATATACGTAATTAACCGAGATCGAAGAGGAAGAAGATGGCGGAGAAAGCACAAGTCTGGATCGAAGATCGTCTTCTTCCTCCCACCTCTCCCACCTCAATCGAGCAACTTGTCTGTTTATTTTTTCTTTCTCTTTTTTTTCCTTAATTACAACACAAGTCTGTTTTTTCTTTCGACTTTTCTTTTTTCACTCGTTTTGTTTCTCCTAATAATTTGATTTATTTACTAAATCAGTCCTTGTCCTTGTCTTGAGGTGAAAGTAATATAGAAAGTAACATAGCTCCTAGACTCATCGTCGGCGATTACCAGTAGTCATTACAGGAGCAGGAAGAATCTTTAAAATGGTGAAACCGATTAGAGTCTCTCACAAGAATCTCTTTTGCCAAAAGCTTAGAGGCCAGCTTCATGAAATTATGGCAATCAATACAGATCCTTATATTCTTCATTATCTGTATCAAATGCACACCACAATCACCTGATTTTCTACCCTCCATCACTGCAAAAGCTAACGCCAGTTTCTCGCTGTGATGTAACAAATGCTCTTCCTTCTGTTCTTCCTCCTCTATATCTTGCGAAGCTGACCTCATCTCTGGAACATAACCCATCTCCTTTAACCGGCTAATCAGCCTTTCCAGTTCCCCGCATATGGCTTCCCTGTCTGAACGACGCCTTCCTCCTGATGCGAATTCGTGAACCTTGTTTCCTATCTCTGTCCAGCTCAAGCCTGGTTCTTTCTTTACTCTCCATGTTTCCATCTCCTTTATGCTTCTATTGGCTTTGTTAAAGCTACCTTCTGCATTGTATATGTTTGACATCTGGATGTAACTCAATGAGTTTGTGGGTTCTAGCTTTTTCAGTTTATCTGCCGCTAACTTACCCAACCGGGTGTTACCATGCTTCCTGCATGATCCTAATAATGCACTCCAAACTACAGCATCCGGGTCCACTGGCATCTGTTTGATAACCTCTTCTGCCTCAACAAAACGCTCAGCTCGGCCTAGCATGTCAATCACACAAGCATAGTGATTTAGCTGAGGAAGCGTTTCAGGTTTTTCGAACATGGATCTGAATATTCTCAATCCTTCTTCTACTCGTCCAGCATGGCTGCAAGCCGAGAGAAGGGCTATGAAGGTTGCTGAATCGGGCTTAATGTCCATTTGCCGAAACACTGCTAGAATTGAGTCTACTTGACCATGCAATGAGTAAGCCTTGAGCATTGAGTTCCACGAGACCGCATCTCGCGTATCCATATCGTCAAACACACGCTTACACAAGTCAAGAGCGCCACACTTAGCATATGCATGGATTAACGAGTTATTCAGCACTGTGTCAGAGCCAAAACCACCCTTGACCACTTGAGCGTGTATAGACAAAGTGTGGCGAGCAGTGACAAGTCCTGCGCAAGCTTTTAGTACACTTGAGAAGGTATACCAGTCAGGACTTAGCTTCTCGTAACGTAACTGACCAAAGAGGAGAATTGCCCTCTGCGGATCATACACTGCAAACGCTGTTATAATCCCAGTCCAAGCAACAATGTCCCTGCAGTGGCTCATTTCCATAAAAAGCTTGTAGCAGTCAGTAAAGTCTCCTAAAATTTCTGAATAAACTTTAACCAATGCAGTAGCCACTTCAGTTTGAGTAACCAACCCAGATTTTACAGTCAGGGAATGCAGCTGAAGACAACACTTGGAAACCTCATCAGGAACTAAGTCAGAACTTTTGTACAAGGAAGAACATATATTAAGCAACGTGGCACGATCAAATCCCACACCATCACCGTGCATTCGCATAAAAATGCCAATGGCCTGTTTCCCGAGATTGCAACACTGGAAAGCTGCAATCATTGAATTCCAAGTAACCAAATTCTTAAACTTCACCGTCTCAAACACAGTCCACGCTTCATATGCCGCAGCGTCATGACACCTACCGTACATAGAGATAAGCGCATTCGCCACATAAACAGAACAATGTAAACCCAGTTTCAAAGCAAGTCCGTGTACCTGCTTACCAGGCTCGTACCGGCATGAAGTTAACACACTCGACAACGCGAATTCGTTAGGGCAGCAGTGAGCTAACATAGCAGAGAAAAGATAGAAGCCCTCTTGCTCGTTCCCTGCCTGCGCATAGCCCGTGATCAAGGCAGTCCACGAAACGACATTCCTCTCCGACATTAAGTCAAACACCTGGCGCGCGTATAAGATACTTCCGCATTTCGCGTACATAGTAATGAGGTAATTAGCCAGGACAAGGTTATTGGAATAAGACTGAGGATGTGAGAACATGTGGTGGTGTAAGTTGATGCCTTGGTGGAGGTTACGTTGCTCTGCACATGCTTGGAACAGAGCGGCGTAAGCCTGTTGGGACTGAAACTCGACCGGCGCACGATAGAACAATGAAACAGCTCGACGGAGATCACCAGACCTCACTAACGTCCGCAATCTTTCAACGAAGTCGTGTTTCAGTGCACAAGGTAAAGCAGAAGAGCTAAAACGCCTCAAACTCCCAAAAGAGATATGCGATACGTTGTTTGTAATCATTGACGCTCCAAATCCATTACCTTGTTTCTAAAGACTAAAAGATTAACCAATGTTTCATTTAAGACGAAACAGCTTTTGTGGTAAGCCGGCTAGCGAATTACGATTGAATCTGGCTCTGAGTCGTACCTACCGGTTAAGCCAAAATGTAAGACCCGTCAATATTTTGACTGTCGTCTAGCGCTGCTATGTGGTTAGTTTTTTTTTCTTTTTTTCTTCCCCGAAATTCAAATTATATTAGAAGGGGGGGACACAAGGTCCTCAAACGATACCGATTACAAGACTTGTAGGCTATAGAATCACCATATAAACTAGATAAAACGACAGACTACTAGGAAGCTTAACAGATTGACTTAAAAACATTTGATAATTAAAGACCTTAAAAAATAGTTAAAAATAGATAAAAGAAGAGCCTTTAGCTAGAGTTCAGATACTCTTGAAGATGTATGGAGACCACGTGAAGATAGGAGTGGTTGCTAAAAATCAGGAAGAATTCAAAAAGAAAAGGAAAAGATCAAG
>OVBA01006116.1:0-17867 GCA_900406435.1 Lepidium aucheri
TGAATCACAACCAATGTGGTCGGATAAGCCATAAGACTAAGGTTGCTTTTGACTTGTAGTAGCAATTTGCTAACAGCCTTCTTAAGTTCCTTAGCTTTAGCTCGCGTAATAAGACCATTTGGCAGCTCCAATGCTTGTTGCGCTTCCTCACGTTCGAGCTCCAAGTCCTCATCTTGTGCTGGTTCATGCTGCTGCTCCATTATCATATCAGACACAATCGAGCTCATCAGACCAGCGTCCTTTCTTTTTTTGTCAAGTCGTTTCTTAAGGTCTTCAATGATAATTTTGTTGGTGGCTTCGACTTGTCTGTTTCCTTGGGGATTTCTGGGAGTGCTTTTGCTAAGGTGAATTTCCCAACGCGCACAAAATCCTTTGAACTTGGAGGAGGTGAACTGAGTTCTGTTGTCTGTGACGATCTCATAGGGTAGTTTGTAGCAGAAAATAATGTTTTTCCAAACAAACTTCTACACGTCCATTTCCTAGATTCTAGCGAGCGAATCGGCCTTGACTCACTTGGTGAAGTAGTCTGTCATGACGAGGAGAAAACGTTTTTGCCTCGAGGCGGGGAGTGGTCCAACTATATCCATAGCCTAGCGCATGAATGGGTACGGTATTACTGACAAGGTCAGTTCTTATGCTGGCGCGTGTATCAGTGGTGCGTGCCTCTGGCACTTTTCGCATGACTTGGCGTATTTTCACAATCTGTGATCATGGTCGGCCAATAATGTCCTAGGCGTCGTACCTTGTGGACCAGCGTCCGTCTTCCTGAATAATTTCCACATGCTCCCTCGTGGATTTTGGCGATAATGCGCTGTGCTTCTTGATTGCCTTTGCAATTAAGCAGTACTCTGTTGGCTGCTCGTCGGTATAAGTCAATGTTTATTTCCGTATATAGGGCACTTTTGGCTTTCAGTCTTCGGGCTTCCCATTTATCTGAGGGGGCTTTGCCGTTCAGAATGTATGCTTTGATTTTCGAGCTCCAGTGTTCGTTGTCTACTCATGGTTCTTCCTCCACCTCGTCGTGGGTCACTTCGGGTTCGCTGATGGCAAGGCACTAGTCTTTTGTTTGTTTTATGCTCGGATGCTCGATCCATTCTACCACGATGACTCTGTGCTGCGTAGGATCGCTTGTCGAGGTGAGAGCTGCTAACGCGTCAGCCAAAGTGTTGTCTCCGCGGGAGATTTTGACTAGTTCGAATGTGGAGAATTTTGCGTCTATATCTTTGACCAACTTCAAGTACTCCGACATTCTTTCACACTTGGCCACATACTCTCCGCTGTGTTGATTGGTGACCAGTTGCGAATCTATCTGGGCCAGAATGTGCTGCACGCTGAGTCCTCTTGCGAGTCGCAGGCCGGCGAGTAAGGCCTCGTATTCGGCCTCGTTGTTCAGTGCGGGGAAGGCAAGTTGGAAGGACTACTCCAAAACTTCTCCAGTTGGAGACTCAAGATGAATTCTGATTCTCGAACCGTTATGTGAAGCCGAACCATCGGCATACAAGGTCCATCGACTGGTTTGCTTGGGAGCGCAACTACTTTGTAGCTTCGGTGCTAGCTCAATGATAAAACCTGCCAGAACCTGGTACTTCGCACTAGTCCTGCCTCTGTATTTGATGTCGTACTCACTTAAATCAACTGCCCACTTTATTAATCGCCCACATTGGCTGGGCTGTGAAGGATCATCCTAAGCGGGAATTTTGTTAAGACGATGACAGGATGCGATTGAAAATACGGGCAAAGTTTTCTTGCCGCGGTTACTACTGCTACCGCTAGCTTCTCTGTTGAAGTATATCACACTTCTGCTTTGTCTAATGATTTGCTTACATAGAAGATCGGCATTTGCTCGCCTCGGTCTTCTTTCACAAGTACTTCGCTAACCGCGGCGTGGGTGATTGCAATATAGAGGTACAATGTTTCTCCAGCTTCTGGCCGAGCTAAAATTGGAGCCGTGGCCAGGTATGTTTTCAACTGTTGGAATGCGTATTCGCACTCTTTATCCGAGGCGAATTTTTTGTTTCCCTTCAATAGCGGATAAAAGGGTAAGCATCTGTTTGTCGACCGCGAGACCAAGCGATTGAGTGCGGCTATTCGCCCTGTCAGCCTTTGTACTTCCTTCGTATTTCTTGGGGATGGCATTTCTAGCACTGCAGTTATTTGTTTAAGATTTGCCTCTGCCTCCCTCTAGGATACTATGTAACTGAGTAATTCTCCCGAGGTGATGCCAAAAGTGCATTTAGTCTGGTTCAGGTTCATTTGATAGTCGTTCAAACGTTGAGGCATTTGGTGAGGTCGACGATGTGAGTCTCGAGGCTTCGTGATTTGACAAGCATGTCGTCGATGTATACTTCCATAGTATGCCCAAACTGCCCTGCGAACATTTTATTCACCAATCTTTGGTACGTGGCTCTGGCATTTTTGAGCCTGAATGGCATGACCTTGTAGCAATAGGTTCCTCGGTTTGTAATAAAAACGGTCTTCTCTCGGTCCGCTGCGTTCATCTTTATCTGGTTATATCCCGAGAATGCATTCATGAAGGACATCAACTCATTTCCAGCCGTTGATTCGACCAGTTGGTCGATATGTGGTAGTGGAAAGTTGTCTTTTGGGTAGGCCTTGTTTAAGTCTGTGAAGTCCGCACAAACTCGCCACCCTCCATTCTACTTTTTTACGACGATGGGGTTAGCTAGCCATTCCAGGTACTTGACCTCGATAATAAATCCTGCCTTAGTCAGGCGATCTACCTCGTTGTCAACCGCTTGAGATCGTTCCAGAGCAAGCTTCCTCCTCTTCTGCTTGACTTGTTTGTGTGTGGGGTAGACAATTAATTTGTGAGTGATTATCTCTGGATCTATCCTAAATCAACTAAGATTTGTGTCACATCGTAGTCACCTACTCGCAACGTGACAACGACGAGGTTGTCGTGTGGATGCTGAACCCCCTTGGCGTCAGCGTTGGTGAAGCTTATGACTTCTGTGGGCGGCGTGGCTCGTACAAGTGCTTAGATCAAGGACAAACATGCCTCCTCAGCTTTGAAGCGGGCTGTCTCGGTTTAGTGTTCGTGGACTTTTATCGCTCGGACTGAATCCAACTCTTCCTTTAAATCTCCCATAATCATTATAGTGGTTCGAGGAGGCGGTGGGGGGAGTTCTTCGCTGTTTGTTCTTTTTGGTCGTGGTTCTTTGTCATCTATTGAATTGTCGGGGCGGCCTTGCAATCTCTGGTTCCTTGACGAGCTGCGGTATGGTAATTCAGGCTCGAAGAACATGACTTCTCCCTTCTCGAACTTAGCCAACAATACTTTTTTCAGCATAAAACATTGGGATGTTGCGTACCTGGTTTGTTTATGATAATCACAATAAGAACTCTTGTCCCACGATGTATCTCGGTACCACTTGTTTTCTGGGACTCAGGGTCGTTGATATTTATTGTCGGCAGTGTCGACCGCGTATGCAAAATCCTGCTTCCCTTTGCTTTTGTAGCCTCAGTCGTAGTGTTGTCGGGGCTCATGGTACTCTTCATGTGTTGACTCTTGCGTTTCATTAGTCACCGATGCTTGATTTTTGTATCTTTTGAGCTTAGCCGCTCAGTCTTCTTCAATTTCTGTGAATACCACTCCGCGGTGCAATGCGTCTTCTGATGACACCAGCCGCCGCAGCCGAAAGTCTGTTATCAACTCGAAGTCGTAATACAGTGCTTGTCTCAGCATGTTAATTCCGGCGTCGTCTGATATGGTGATGCGTGATGCCACTTCTCTGAATCTCCCGAGGAACGAGCGGAGAGACTCTCTGGGTCCTTGTACTATGGCCTGCAGGTCCGCAGCCGAGGCGTTTAGTTGCATATAAACCAAATAATGCTTAAGGAAGGCTTCGACAAGCTGCTGGAAACTATTGATAGAATGTTGGTCGAGCTTATAAAACCATTCCATTGCATCGTCAGTTAGGTTTTAGACGAAAAGTTAGCAATAGCCGGCATCTCTCTCCTCAGGAGGGAACCTTGTTCTCCCCATGGCTAAATTGAGGGCCTTAAGGAACTTTCTTGGGTTGGACTTCCTGTCGAATGTTGGACATTTGACCTTCACATCTAGACGGAATAGAGTGCTGGTTAGCTGCTTAGTAAAGGGAGTGCTTTGCATCTCGACTAGTACGCCTGCTATTTCCAGGGCTGAACTCAGGGCGCGGCACATCTGGGCCATCATATTGCTCACTTCGGCTCTCAGGGCTCTTATTTCCACATCCCTAAGGTCGTGGATTTGGTCAGTATGGCGGGTGATTATGACGCGGCGATTTGGCTTCTGATTTGATGAGGCTCAGATGGGCTCTCAAACAGTTGCCTTTGCAGACAAGGCAGAGATGTATTCATTGTTCGTCCTTGAGGTTGCCTGGTAGTAACTGCGTCCCTGCTGAGTTCTGCTCAGAGTTGAGTTACCATTTTAGAGGTTTGTTCAGACCGGTCTGTTGCTTTTTCCATCCGCTCAATTAACGCAAAGAGCGAATCCGCTATACCTTGTACTTTCTCCGCGCTCAACATGTCCCTATTGCTGGCGTCGAGCCCAATTTCGATGTTGGTTAATCGTGTGCCTTCAACGCGAGTCAGCACCAGCTGTTCAGTTCCTTGGTCGGTTAAATTGTATTTGGTCATTTTCTTTTATGAGAAATCTTACCCCCCCTCCTTTTAGCGCCAATTGTTTGTGCTCTCTTTGACACAATGAGTTAATTCGAGGATCTAAGAATCTTATATAAAATTACCGAAAAATAAATAACGAGGTCAAAAACTGTTTTATTGATAGGAAGGATTTCGAGCTCGGCTCGGTACAACGATAGAGCTAAATTAGGAAAGTATCTAGGTGAAATTGTATATGCTTCTGATGACAATTCGTCTCCCTTTTATAGGATGTCGTAAAATGCGAGTCGGCGTCTCAGATGGGCCTGGGCCTAGCTCGAATTGGGCTTGGGCTTGATTGTCATTGTGCCCAGGACTATGGGGTAACCCCAAACAAGCTACATCTGATTCTTCTAGCTTCTCTCTCATTCTTTTATATCCATATTTCTTCTCCAGATTTCAAAAGATTATTATTGGGAGAACTGGTGAAATAACACAAATCCATAACTTAATTGAGTATCTAGCATATGTATTGATGAAGTTAAGATAATACATATAAAGCCTTAATTATTAACATTTAACCTTTTAATAATTATGCTTAAAATTTAAAACAAAAAAGAGAAAAATTTATGTGGATGAAAGAAATATTTGAAGTGTATGTGCTACAGTAGTACTATACTATGATATAGAACTATTATGTACTAGGGATGTTAAAATGAGTTTACCCAACTCATTTAAACCCATCTCATTTCAGAGAAATTATATTAAGTAACATGAATATAAGAACTAATTAACTATCTATCATATAGTTTTCAAAATTAAGAAAATTGGTCAATGGTGTAGAAGACCATATTAATCCCTTACACAATAAAATTTATTAACAAAATGAAATTTGCTGGACCCACCGCCATGGCCCACTATCTACATTCTTCTACAAGCTGCATTTAATAACGGATTTGAAGAAGATTTGCTATGCAATTGAGAAGCAATTTTCGGCCACAAAACTTTATAACTAGTTTTGTTTCCGCAAAAAGAATACTTGTCTGCAATCTTGTTACAGGAATATGTACAAAATAACTTAGGAAGAAATTATTAAAATAATCGAACTCATCTTTATTAACCCATAATTTTGGTCCGTGACATTAACCTTTCATATTTGACCTAAAACAAAACAGGTTGAGCCTCCATTTTCCTATAACTGCAAATGAGAGCCTTCAATGCTGAATAATTAAGTTTTTGATTTAGGTGAGATTCTCAGTAAGTTAATATATTTATTGTCTTTAGAGAGTATTTTGGTTGTCGGATTTTGGGGAGCCTATCTCGTGGAAGTGTTTGAGAATTCTATCATGTTGGGACCACTTTGTTTTGTAGTTGTTGCTTGTTCGCTACAGTAGGGACTTGTGCTATAAAAGACATAGTCGATATGAGTTTCGAATGTTGCTCTTAAATTTGGGAGAATGGGAGCTCTATTTCTCATATGTTTTTTTTTGTTTTTTTAGTTGGACCATATATGATTTTTTCTGAACATTGAATACATGATCAAAGTGTGGGTTTATTTGTGGTGTGATACCTGGAACAATATTTTTCCGAACAACAAGTTTGTTTTCTTATATCGGAGCTTTAAGTGGCCTTGTTCACTTGTTTAATACTGTTTTTGAGCATTGACTTACATGTATTTATGCTTGCAGGTGACGGAGGAAATATGTACACTGATGTCAGAGTCCGTAGTGGTGATTGGAAGTTAGATCCTGACGGGAATTATATCTTTGAAGAGACATGGAAGGATCTAATAGCCACCATCGAAGTCAAGGAAGGGGACGCTTTTGCTAGGTTTTTAACAAAACTGATGTATGTGATGGGAGTTAGAGAGGACCAACATATTGAGATCAGTTACCAATGGTCTGAATGTGTGTTTGGTCCAACATGGAGGCAGTTTCCACCTGCATATATTCAAATGGATGAGGAGTTTAATGCTTATATGGCGCTAAGAGGTGAGATTGAAACCCTTCCACTTATGGCAGCTGTTTGGTGTAAAGGGCTGGATTCATGTGTTCACCTCCTCTCAGATGTCTTAGACACAGCAGTTTCGAGTAGTAAGCATCGTAGTTTGATGTTGATGTTTTGCTATGTATGTATGTATTGTTTAATAACTTACCCTGATGATGATGTAGCTAATGATTCTGGGATAGCAACAGTTGTGGTTGAGGCTACTAGTACTAGTGTAGGCGCCAACACAAGTAGTTCTTATTTATGCAGTATCCCACTATGTGTATTGATAGATGATTGAACATGACCTAGGATGTTAAGACTGATATGTTATACAAGTGCAGATATCGTGCTCTCTACGCAGCCTCCACTCTCGGGCTCTGTTCAGCAAATGATAGGTAGCTGCATACACACTGAAACATAACTGCAAAATATTAAAGTATTTGCACATTAGTTTTTTTGCACAGCTAATGGTCACTGTAAAACAACATTTTCCTCTGTTAATGCAAAAACAATTATTTTCTGCAAATGGTTATATTTGCTGATACCAACAATCATTTGCAGATCTCGTGGTCCGTGTTGGCACAGAGGTTATGGTGCCGAGCTAGCCTGCTCCAGTGGGTGTCCAACATGGTTCTAGGGACACTCTCCTGATGAGATCAATTGGCCTTCAGATAAGTAATACGTTCACCCTGTACAAAATTAGGGGGAGTTACAATGTCACATTTTTCTGCCAACCTTACCGATGTTTTCTTTGCATATGGAGGTGGTGGGTTAGACGTTCAACGCGATAAGGGGAAGGCCAAAGAAGTACCACCCACCACGCATGATGTAAACCAAGGTGGACTCTGTATTGGCACCAACGCTATGGATCTTTGGAAGAAAATTATTGGTGGCAAAACGATGCTGGTTGGCGGCAATAGTGGCCGTATGGGCGGATTGGTGTTGACCTAAACAAAGCGGCTGATGCTGGATGCTTGCGAATGGAATCCATTATATTGTCTTCAAGCGATGATAACTTTGGGGTAGGCATGGATAAAGGGGCTTATTCAGATCCTCTTGATCTCAACATTACTGACTCGAAGGAAGACGATGATGATAGTTTCACTTTAATGGGTGAGGGGTTGTACGCAATTATTTTTATTTGTCCAAATTATCTCAATTTTGAACTCACATATACGTTGCTTAATACACACAGTAATTGGTTTTGCAGAGAGTGACGACGAACTTATTGCCTCGTCTGCATCTCATGGTACGACGACATATCCTTGATGACATCGTTTGCATCTTATTGGAATGTAGCCGTATGGTCCATTCCTGGTGATTGAGTCCTTGCAGCAACATTTGGCGGTGCTTGTTGGGCTGTTAGAGACTTGGGTGTTGTATCTGACTGCAAAGTGTTCTCAGGTTACAAAAAATTATCAAATTGCAGCAATTATATGAGTTAGATGAAAACTAAAAACTCCCAAATGTTTAAAAGATGTTTTGAAATTGTAATCAGGAGTACAAAATACTCATGTCTGCACCATGTGATTTGTTTCCCCCTACTTTTATCTGCCGCATCGTAGTGATTAGCATAAGGTATAACAACTCTAAAGAATTTTCCAAAACACTTTTACTCACATTGTAAAACGCAGCAGTGTTTCTTACCGAGTCTGTAGGATTTTCATTAAAATGGCTCGGATCACCCATTGTATCCTGCACAAACCAAACACCAAATTGGAGGGAATATTTAAATAAACAACGTACTGCAAAACCAAGATGTATGTATATAACTGCAATCTTATATATAACTGCAAAACCATAATTTATTTGCATAATTCTACTACACTCACTGCCATGATCCTTGTCTGTTGTACATTGCATTTGAACCCCACTACTTCCGCCTATTGGAGTTAAATGTATTAGTAGAAAGGAATTTGACTAAATAGAACTGCAAACCTAATAGTTTCGATCCACATTGCAAAAACTATATGTTGCATACCCAGTCTATTGGGATTTCAGCATCTTGAGTTGGGTCTGGTGTTATATCCTGAGCAAAACAGCAAGTTGCATCGATAATTCAACTTAACTATATATGGAAATCGAATATATTGATACAAAATCAAGAAATACACATATGGGTGCTGTGTATACACTAAGTTTGGCATGCCATCAGAAGTAGGCACAAATGTGTTTGATCACTGTAAAGCAAACCGTAAACGTGCCAATTAAACAATTAGATGCAAAAACTGTTGTTAGATGCAAAGTACATTGCATACTGTTAATTAACTTGAACAACAAAAAGACACTGAACAACTTACGCTGGCCTCGACATTCTCCTTATTTACACCATCTCGCGTCTGATCTTCTTCACCGGTCCCAGTTGTAGTGGCACCCTTGAAAAGGGATCAGAATTTGTCAATACAGGCCCCTACGTAGGAAAAATTATAAATATACTAAATAAGTCCTTCTCACATCGTGTGTGTCATTGTGATTGTCTATTGCTTCTGTCTGAGTTGCATCCATGGGTTGAGGCTCCTCTACATGCTCTTGGGGAAGTTCAAATAATGGTTACATACATTTGATAGTATCAACAACTAACATGAATAGCATATATATATATATATATATATATATATATATATATATACGTGTGGGTGTGTGTGTGTGTGTGTTACACTGGGAAACTCGGATTCTTGGTGAAATTGGCCTTCGAATAACTCTTCATCCCTAGCTGAGGAGACAAGTTCGGAGGGGTGTCCACTGTTGTAATGTATCACATGTGCATATTTTATTACAGCATATACACCCGCAAGCACCCGATCTTCAAAATCACATAGCTTTGGGTCAATCAGATCAGAAAAAATCTCCTTTATCATTTCAGCATCCAGACATACATGTGATGATCTTGCATCCTTGTTTGTGGCACATCCTCTACCCTGGCGGGTTGATTAAGTTGGTGGACACCCCACCCTTGGCTCCAGACGTCCCTTCTTAGTTTTCACCCCTTTCTTCCCATTTTTAGGTGGTGAAACACTATTTGGATCCCATCCACCTGTGAACATTGAATTATGAAACTTCACACCATCCTCGATCATCTTCACCATGGTGTCAACTTTTGGGTCATCTTCTTCGTCAGACTAGGTTAGGTCTTCTTCATCCGGTATCTCAACTTCTGGGGCTATGATGGACTGCATAGCAACATGGGAAAAACTGTTATTTAGTAAGTTTCTTGCTTTAATGCATTTGTAATGAACATGTAAAGTTGGAACTTTCAGGCAACATATACATTTTTCAACAAACATCTGTATTTGCGTCAAACATTTAGATTTGCAACTAAGATATATATTTGCAGTAATAATCTATCATTGTAGTTAAAACGAATAGTGTGCAGTTCAAAACAAATTGTTTGCAACTAACATATATGTTTCCAGTAATAATCTATTATTTCAACTAACATATATATTTGCAATTACTGTGCATATTGTACACTTAGTGCCTATATTCACATATGTAGCTTAGACCATTACCTGATACTCTTTGTCAATTTTTCTGGCGTTTGCCAGCCTAACTCAAGGTTGTTTTACACCTTTTTCGTCCCAACTCTCCTCGTCTGAATCTGAGGATGACTCCAATATTATTGGGGCGGATGATGATGCAGGCTCATCTTGAATAGACGAAATAGCTTGTATGACGACATACTGAAGTGCATGTATAAACCCTTGGATTGCATAGCTCCTAGTTGCAAGTTGGGCTATCTCTCATTCCCTAATAGAAACCATAGCCATGTTGAACGAGGCTCTACCCCATGGGTAAGACATAAACTGGTCCAAATTCTCAACCATCTCTGCATGGGCTTTGCTGATTATTGCAATGTGAGATGTTGGCAGGAGCAATCCGTCTACAAGGATCAGTGCTGCCAGACGCAGCATGTGCTCTTGATTGGTGATGATGTTCTTCTTGAGTAGAAGAATCGCGCATTTCACTGTGACTGCCTTTGCACGCCCAAACAATGTGGTGCAGTATGGTGGATTGTTGGATATTGTGCTACTCTTCTGCTTCTTTTCGGGACACTTAGGATATTTTCCACAGCTTAGGCCACTTACAATCTTAAATTCCTAGAGTGAGAAACGTATGGGAGCACCTACAAAAAGAACCCATATCTCATTCTTTTTAGAATGTCCAACTGTGTGCTTAAGAGTTGAACCACAAAGCTTGCAGACCAGGCAGGCTTGGACGCCACATGTAACAAGTCCCTAAACTGACTTTTGAAGAAGAAATCTCGTTCTTCAGGTGTGAGAGCTAGAAGAAGATACTACACCAAGGTTTTCCTTAGGTAGACATTGGCCCTCTCGCCTCCTGAAAATGGACTATTAACTATGATTCGGGATGGGAGGTTTCTTGGGCCATTCTAGAATCTGCATGGTAGAGTATATTAAATGCAAAACAAAAGATTTGATGCTAACATATGTGATTACAGGTAACAAAAGATTTACATATTCTCATGGATCAAAAGCACACACAGACATAAGCCTAAGACATGGAAAAATACAATGATTCAAAGGCATTTCACACTCTTAACCTTTGAGTTTTGTATAAAATTGGCTGCAGACACGCTCAACATTTGAGTCTCTTTGTATAGGACACATCATAAAAGGTAGGTGGCATTCTAAATATTAACCAAAAATTCAAAATTTGTGTCTAACACTTGTGATTAGAGGAAAATAAAATATTTACATATTCCGGTTGATCAAAAGCACAAAATAAACATAAGCCTAGGACTAGGTAAAATACAATGATTCCAGCGCATATCACACTCTTAACAATCATAATGAAAATTGCCTACAGACACGCTCAACATTGAGCCAAGAGGGTCAATGAAACAAGATCTTCATGTTCTACTTATTCAAATCTAATTCTATCTCGAGTTTGTCTTACCTAACACGTAAAGTCTAACATTACACACTATGTCTTCAAGCAGTAAAAAGCACATATCATCATTATTAGGTGGCACTCTAAATATTAACTGCAAACCACCTTACTCGTAGATATCACCAATGTTAGGCGACACTAAGAATATTAAATGCAAATCATCTTGGAGCAACCGATATTGTAAAAATTGTCATAAAATCTGGAAAGATTGCAATTTTAAAAGATGATTTCCTACTAACTTGTAAATTTCATTCGGTAAATGCTAACAACAACAAACGAACTATTATCTTTGGTCCACGATATGCATCAATTTCACAACAGACAAGGCTAAACTCACCCAAAACCTAAAATTGTTCATCGTTATCACACTCCACCTTGCCATTTTAGTAACCTCATTCACAATCGTATTTAGAACTCCATAATTTTACAGTTATCAAACTCACATCGGGATTGTACAATAACCACACTTTCAGTGTAAATAGCATAATCATTGAGAAAACGTAGATACAAACCCAGAATTTGCGATTTTGCTACTAAAGAACTTACCTTTGACAAACTAGGGTTTACAATGCTACGGTCCAAGGTGGCGGGCGAGTCTCTCCAGTACAATGTACGTGCCACGTCAAATAAGAGGTTTTAGGACTCGAGGAAAGTAGAAATAATGGAGGATCGATGGACTAGAAGAAGAAGAAGAGAATATGTATCAATGGCGAGTTGTTGAAGAGGAAAGAGGGAGCAATTTTTTGCAGGTTCTAAAACCGAAAAAGTAAGAAATTGTGTGGTTGGGGTTCAAAAGGTGTTGTACTTCACCTTTGACATTCTCGTTTTTTGTCTATTCTAAATAAAGAAACAATTTCTATTCTGTAAACTCAATAAAATAATCATTCGTTTCTCTAAATGGGTAGGGATTAAATGATCATAATTTATGCAACAATATGCTATAGTTTTAGGATACTCCTACCACCTAAATACAAGAACTAAAGATGATAATTACTTAATTTACCCCTCGTTTAAACTCTATCCCATTTAACCCCATTTAATACAAAGCACATTTATCCTTACCCATTTAAACCTATTTAAATATTTTGTACCCATATAAACCCATTTAAACCTACAAGATAATAATTAAATAATTTGTTTATCTAACTGATTATAAATTTTAGAACTAACTAAATAAAGAATATTTTCGATATATAATTATAATTTATCTCAAACAACCAAACTATAATTATTAAAAAAAATAAAATAAATATTATACTAGGACAATAACAATAAAATATTATATTAATTACTTATGTTCAATAATTTTGTTAGTGTTTGTTGATCACACTATAAAATAAACCAACTTTTTTTCTAATTTTTCACAAAACATACAGCTTTTTTTCTCTTTTCCTTTTTACATGTGAAGTATACATTCTTTTATTTTGAGTTATCTAATTGATTATAAATTTCGCAATAGCTAATAATTTAATTACCTAATTAATTATAAATTTCAGAATTAACAAAACATGCAATATTTTTGAATATAAAATTATAATTCTTCTCAAATAACAAAAGCAAAATAGTTATAAAAATAAAATAAAATATTATCTTAGTTATGTTTAATAACAATAAAATACTAATTATCTTCAGTGTCGTCTTTATCTTCCTTTGTGCCTACAATTTAAAATTGCATTATTAAACTAATATTGTTATAAAGTAATTTTAAATTCAAATTTTTATCTTCATATTCTGCAAATCCACGTAACCAATTGTGTGTACAAAATAAATCCTGATGCTACTGTATGGAGTCAACACCCTAGATCCAATACGAAAAGCAAATTCTGATGCTACTGTAGTTATTGGGATGCTAAGAACATTGCATGCCATCGAAGCTAAATCACCAAGTCGATGTTGGTTATCTTTCCAGAAACTCAAAACATCCAAATTTGGAAAAAACTTATACTCCAGCCTTGACTCATCCAAATAAATATCCTGGTATATTTTTTCTTTTTGACACCAACTTCAATGCTTTTTTCTAGCTGAAATAGATCATGTATTACAAAAACACAACTTAGGATTTACAAAAAAAAATTCATAACTACTCAAGACTCTCGCAATAGAGAAGGATTATTACAATACCAGTACTTACATTATCAAAATCATCCTCAAGTGGAGATTCGTTAAGTAGATCAAGCGGAGTTGATGAGACACTTGACGCGCTTGTCTGATAAGCTGAATAGAGCATAACTAAATGATTTTTAAGTTCTTCAATTTTCAACTCATAAGTAACATGATCCACTTTCTGAGAAGCCACTTCAGGCATTTGAAGCTTAAGTCTTGGATCTAATACAGCCCATATGGCTAAAATTATACTGTAATCCTCCCAATACTTAGCAAATTTAACGCTCATATCTTGAGCCATTTGCCTCACATCATCATCATCACAAGTAGCGTACTTCCTTAGTAACAACTCTATCCTCCACACTTGTGTGAAATAAACATTAGATGTTGGATATTTTGAACCTGAAAAATTGGTGGTGATGACACTAAACGACTTCTGCAGATCACAAATATTTTCTCTCCTGTTCCACTCTTCCTCTGAAGGTAAAGACTTATAGTTAGTGTCAAACAATTTCATGCTGACAAATGCTTTTTTGAACTTCAATGCTCTTGCTAACATTTCATATGTAGAGGTCCATCTAGTAGGAACTTCAAGAGATAAGCATGCTCCACTTTTAATCTCCATTTTCTCTAAACATGCAGCAAGTGATTCTTTTCTTTGTGGAGATGCTTTCACATATCTAACGCTTTCCCGAATATTGTGTAAAACATCTTTTGCTAATTCTACACCATCTTTCACTATAAGATCCAGAATATGGGCACAACATCTCACATGGATAAATTTTCCATCACATAATTGACCACTACCACTCATCATTTGAAGTCTACCCTTGAGGATTCTCTGCATGCTATCATTATTGGTAGCGTTATCTAGAGTAATGGAAAATACCTTTTTCTCCAACCTCCGATCTTTCAAACACTCCATAATGTCATTAGCAATATTTTGACCAGTGTGTGGAGATTTTAGATTAGAAAAGCTAAAACTTTACTGTTCATTGTCCAACTATCATCAATAAAATGGGCAATTAAGTATATGTACACCGTAACTGTAGAATGTGCCGACCATAAGTCTGAAGTAAAACAAACTCGGCCACGATGCTTTACAGATACTTCTTTCAACTTTTTATATTCAACCTCAAATCTCTTAAACACATCAACAGCAGCAGTTTGTCTACAAAAAGGCTGTCAATTTGGATTTAGATACTTGTCTCTTGCCCTAACTTTCTCATATTCTACATATTGGAATGGTAGATCATGGTAAATGATTATCTCACTAGTCATCTCATGATCCACCTTGTGATCATATGTAGGCCTATCTATTTTCTTCGGGACTTTTGGAAACCTAGACAAATGTCGACTCAAGTGATGTGTTCCATAATTACCATGTGATATACTATTCACCACTAACTTAGTACCACAATGGATGCACTTAGCCCTTTCTTTTCAATCATTTTCTAATCCAAATAAAACAAAATCATGCCAAAAGCAGAATTTTTGCGTCTCTTATGTGAAGTTTGAGTCTATTGCGTATGACTTTGTTGAGATTGAGTTTCACTTTGTTCTGCTGCTTGATCGAACTGAGGATCTTCCTCATTCATTTCGATAACCTTGTTCTGGGCATTTAATATTGATATTATACATAGAGATTCCAAATCCATTCTATAAATTAGCAAAAGATAGTTAGTAACAAGTTTTTGTTCTGTTATTGCTTTTCATTTAACAATTATAAAAGTTACCTTGCTTATAAGTTATAACAGAATGAAACATCTATGTGAGATGAGATAAGCAGCTGTTCATAAGAGAAAGAGACGACGTCAAACAACATGTAACAAGCGAGATCAGTGTTAGTGTTTTGTAAAATAATGCCAATAAAATCAGAGAGTATTGTATGTGGAAGTATGCTTAGTGTTCTAACTGGAATCAAACATCACCATAGTCACCTGAATTAGTACTGTATGTCTATCTTATTACCTTGATAAGAACTCAAAAGGAAAACAACTACACTAAGAATCTCGTGACCTACGATGCATCATCAATAACCTCTGTGCGCTGTTTTGCAAAGAAGAACATGTGAATATATATAGAAACTTCATATATAAAGTAAGAATGTGTACAAGATCTTACTTGTAGGAAATTTAGGTTATGGATTTCCTCAGCATGTCCAGAGTCTCCTTGATCTTTCTCAAGTTGTGCCCATGTCATCCATACAACGTAGCTTTGTGAGTTAATGTTCAATGATGTTCTAAACAGTCTTCTTGCTGCTGAAAGGTTTCCAGCTCTCTGTTCTAGAATTCCCCACGCCTGTCAAGATAATGAATTTGTTTCAGTATTGTTCACATATGATAAACTTTTAGCAAACTTGTTGTCTAGTTTGTAATTACAACAAATTTTTGGTTGATATTGAATAGGTCTTAAGGACTTTAGAATGTTTATGTTCATTCAGTGAGATAAAACCTAGAAATTAAACAATATTTATTACTTATACCTGTAGACAACAAGTATCACTTTCGGTAGTTGCATCTATGGAGAGAGCTCTCAGCAAAACTAAATAACATAGAAGGACCTCTTGCATTTGATCTATTTCCATCTTAGCATTACTCATAACAAGGTTTTTGAGCCTAGGAAATCAAATCATTGAAGCATAGACTAAGTAATGGGAATTGTCGAACCAATACTCAGAAGTTGCTTGTAATCAACCTATCCACTACTAGTTCCTAGTCCAGTCAACCTAACAGTCTGTCACAAAGATAGGCTATGTTATCTAATGAGCTCACAATCTAGCTAATAGGACAAAATAGACTAAAGGACAAAATAAAAACAGAACGTAAACATTCAAAACAGAGAAATGCATAGAAAACAGAGGAAGATAATTGCAACGAATGAAACTAAGGTTAAAAGCATAGATCTAGAGGATAAGAAGGGTTTGATCGGCGGTAAACTCGCCGATCCAACCTCGCCGAGCTAAATAGAGCAATCCCTAGACTGGGACAAGCTTATATCAACCCATTCTCATGGTGAAGATCCCTTACTAATCCGGTTAATCCATTAAGGCGCTAGTCACGATCATACCAAATCAGAAGCTTAAAGTTCAGCCCAAAACATCTAATAGCCGACCCACAATACTAGATCTCTCCTCGGTGGATCAAACCATCACTCACATGGCACTTGGTCTCCGATTCCTTTGGCGCTAGCCTTAGGTAACGGCCCAGTTCAGATCTCTCTTGATCAGGGAGAGATCAGCCTTAAGCTTAGCCATGTGAGAAGAGATCAGGGTTAAATCATGTTTGCACGTCGAGGGAATCGGTTGATTCACCTCCAATCTCCCTATCCTCGAGATCCACAAGGATCTACTCACGTCTCATGGCTTGAGAGTGGAGGATCAGAGGAGATCTTGTTTGGATAAACACAAAGAACAATAAAGTAAAAAGCAGAAAGTAAAGATGAAGATCAATCTCAATTCATTCCATTCAAATCAAAGCTTAAACATAAAAGTACCTCAACCAAAGCATAAATGAAAGCAACAACAAAATAGAGAGAATTCTTTTTATGTGCCCTTTTGGCTTTTCCAAAGTTGGCTTACACAAACATGAAAAGCTACAGGTTTACGCATCTTCCCAATTTGCTCCACCAACCCGCATATGGAATAAGTTAGCGGATATACATGGACGTGAAAGGCTGCGGGTTTACACATCCTTCCAGCCGCTTCACCTTTACCACTTACTCAGTTTAAGTTCTTTGCGGGCAGATTAATTTTCCACTTAACTTTTGAAAGGGTTTTACCAAGCACACACTTTTCAGATCATGCTAAACAAAGAGAAGGAAGGTATTGATGTATCTCTAGGCTCTAAGTTGGAAATTTAAGTTCATTTTTAGAAGGAATCAAACTAGACCTATTCAAAACACAACCCAAGCAAAGTTCACCAAGGAGATGATCCACCCAAAAACTTTCCGAAAAGGCTATCTACCAAGCAAGAGCATTCAAAGTGGTTACTTAGCTTAACTTATCAAGATTTGCCCATCATCAAGATCATTCCCACATAACAAGTTCGGATGCATGAGTCCTAAGTGAATGTAACCTAAAACAAATCTAAGTGGATGCAACTACATGATCACTCTANTAACCTAAAACAAGTCTAAGTGGATGCAACTACATGATCACTCTCTTTTTTTTTAGGTTTTATTTTCAAAAAAATTCAAATTTTTATTATTTTTCTATGCTGATGAGTGTGATTTTTAATGGTTTTAGAGTACTATTTTAGGTTGTT
>OVBA01006117.1:0-17866 GCA_900406435.1 Lepidium aucheri
AGCACTTCAGCCACAGTTTCTCCTAGTTGCTCCCTTAGCTTGCGTTCTCTACCTCTAGTCATAGATCTGTTTGGTTCCATTGGCTTGATGCCCTCATCATTACTTCTCCAGCGGTTATTGCTTATAATCTTCATCCCTGAGACAAACCTGGTTCTCTCATTACCCATGTACTCCTCACCGATGATAACTACTCAGCATGGGCCATTTAGCTTTCTAATTCTCTTCAGGTACATTCCTTAAACCTACTAGTGAACCAGATCTAAGCAATTGGACTGCTGCAAATTCCATGATCGGTGGATGGATTCATACTTCTATTGACCCAAAACTACGGTCTACTATGTCCCATGTTGGCAATGCCTCCAAGCTGTGGGAATCGCTGGGAGATCGTTTTAGTGAAAAGTGGTATCCGACGACATCTTGTGGCTGATCAGACTACTACTTGCAAATAGAATGGTACTTCCATTCTTGAGTATTAGGGTCGCTTGACCAAGCTTTGGAAGAATACTAAAATCTATCTACTACTCCAGCTTGTACCTGCTTTGCTTCTTTGGCTTTGGATAAAGAGAGGGTGGCTGCTCGTGTTCATAAGTTTTTGTTCGGACTTGATGATTCTCGTTTTGGTTCTCTTTGGTCACAACTAATCAATCAAGATCTGTTTCATGACCTAAATACTGTGTACTCTTGGGTTATAAGGGAAGAACAGCATCTCACCTTCATGTGTGACAAAGAAGCTACTTTAGAGGCAATCGGTTTCTCTATTACTGCACCTCAACAATCTTCTCTTGTTGCTGCTGTTCAAACTAAGTCTCGTGATCCTACTCGTGATCCTACAAGTAATTGGAAGGGACATGAAATTTCTAAGTGTTTTCTCCTTCATGGCTATCCCGATTGGTTCTTGGAACATCAACAATCCTCTCGTGGTTCTTCTCGTGGACATGGTGGTCATGGAAATTCATCTCGTAGTGGTCGAGGAAGCGATGCATCCATTGCCAATGCTGTCACAAATTCTTCGGTGATGGCCTCTCTCCCATCTTCGGAACAAGTAGCAACACATATTACTCTCCTTAAATGACAACAACCACATATTTCTACTGATAAATTTTCTGGTAAAACTAAACTCACTGATATTATTATTGATACTGGCGCCTCACATCATATGACAGGTGATAGGACTCTTCTGCAAAAGTTACATCTGATTTTACGTTCCGATGTGTGTTTTCCTAATGGTCGTGCCTCACGTGCTACTCATATTGGAAGTTTTGTCTTGAATGACAAGTACACATTATGGGATATCTTATTTGTTCTGAGTTTCGACTGCATATTGTTCCTAATGGTTGTGGCTCATTGTGTGTTTTACAGGACTGTTTTTATGAAGACTCTGATTGAAGTCGGTGAAGAGAGAGAGTAGATATACTACTTTAAGGGAGTTACTATATCTTAAGCTCACAATGTATCCGCCGTTCAAGCATCTACTTCTCCTAATCTATGGCATCAACGTCTTGGTCATCCGTCTACTAAAACTTTTACTTTACCATTTTTAAATAATGTGTCTGTCGATTTGGATTTTACCAAAAGATGTGATACTTGTTTTTGTTCAAAACAAACACGAGGTGTTTTTCATGAAAGCATTAATAAAGCTGTAAGTTCTTTTGAGTTAATTCACTTTGATGTCTGGGATCCGTATCGAAATTTGTCTTCTTGTGGTGCATCCTATTTTTTGATGATTGTAGATAACTACTCACAGGCTGTATGGGCATTCTTAATGTTGGAACAATCTGAACTTCCTAACCTGATTCAATCCTTTTGTGAGATGGCTTCACGCCAATTCAACAAAACCGTTAAGATAATTCGGACAGACAATAGAACCTAGTTTGTTAATTCTACTTTGAAACATTGTTTTCGGTAGCAAGGAATACTTCATCAGACGTCATGTGTGGATACTCTACAAAAAAATGGCAGGATTGAACATAAATACAGGCATATTCTCAATGTTGCTAGGGCTTCTTTGTTTTAAGCTAAACTAGCGGTCAAGTTTTGGGGTGAAAGTGTTCTTACGGAACTGCTTCTTATTAATCAAACACCAACACCATTACTCAAAGGTAACACACCGTATGAGATGCTTCATGATTCTGTGCCTAATTATGATATTGTTTGTGTGTTCGCTTGCTTATGCGTCATTCAAGCGCCAAGACAAGGACAAATTTGCCTCTCGCTACCGAAGGTGTATTTTTGTGGGCTATCTGTTTGGTAAGAAGGCTTGGAAATTGTATGATTTGTAGAAAGACAAAAAAATTTATTCGCGCGATGTGATTTTTGTCAAAACAGAGTTCCTCATAGTTCCAATATTTATGAAGATTCGGTTTTATACGCTTCCGCGTACTGCTCATCATTTTGAAGATTGGGAGGAACATGTACCGGATGATACCATTCATGATAGGCCTATGTCTCCATCAGTATCACCTACTAATACCTCGCCTACTTCTCTTTATGTTTCTACCGAACCCACGATAGTCATTCCTCCTTCCAGTCTGTGTGCTACTTCTCCACCAGCTAAAGTTGATTCTCCTAGATTACCAAAATTACAAAGTAGAGGACAACGTCAACGCAAGCCTTCGGTTCTTCTCAAAAACTATGTTACAAATGCAGCTCAAGCTATACCCTCCCTCATCTCTACGCCATTTAATCTCAGTCCTCGTTCATCGGTTCCAGATAACACTTTGTATTCTATAGCTAATTATGTATCTGATCATAAGTACTCTCCTTCGCGTAAAGCTATCTTAGCAGCTGTTACCTCTGCGCATAAGCCACGCTCATATAAGGAAGCCATGCAGAATGATATATGGAATGATTCAATGCATGATGAACACTCTTCTCTACAAGATAAAAAGACGTGGATTGAATCTGATTCACCTCTTGTTAAGAAAGAAATAGGTTGTCCATAGGTCTACAAGATCAAGTATAAATCTGATGGAACTATATCTCGCCACAAGTCTCGTTTAGTTGCTCTCGGCGACAAAGAAATAGAAGGTGTACACTACACATATAGTTTTGCGCCTGACAAAGCCATCTACAATTCGATTTTTATTGGATATAGCCGCTGCCAAGAATTGGGAGGTCCATCAAATTGATAATGCTTTTCTTTATGGTGATTTGGATGAAGAAGTTTACATGAATTATCCTCCGGGTTTTCTTTTGAGCGATCCTAACAAAGTGTGTCTTTTGAAGAAAGCACTTTACAGACTCAAGCAAGTTCCTCGTTGTTGGTCTGTTAAGGTGTCCACTGACTTGCTTGACTATGTTTTTCACAAAGAAAGGCTGATACAACATATTTTTCTTACAGCAACAATGGCATTCATCTTCATACTCTTGTTTACATGGATGACTTCATTGTATTTGTGATGATTCTTTTACTTTGGCTCGCTTCAAGACTTACCTAAGTAATCGTTTTCACATAAAGGATTTAGGAAATTAAAGTATTTCTTGGGTATTGAGGTAGCTAGAAGCAGTGAAGGCTTATTTCTCTCTCAATGCATGTACGCCTTGGATATTATTACTGAAACTGGCTTACTAGCTTCCTAGCCTGCTACTACACCAATTGAGATTAATCAAAAACTTTATCTTATCGCTAATGATCCTCTTTCTGATCCACAGCCATATCGATGCTTGGTTGGTCGACTTATTTACTTGTGCTTCACTCAGCCAGAACTATCTTATGTTGTGCATATTTTGTCACAGTTTATGAATGCTCATATGACTGATCATTGGCATACTTCTCTTCGTGTTGTTCGCTACGTCAAGGGATGTCCTGAACAAGGTATTCTCTTGCGTGCAGATTATGATTTGAGTTTAACAGCATATTGTGATGCGGATTGGGGGTGTTGTCCTTTGACTAGACGTTCATTGAGGGCCTATATCATCATGCTTGGCTCTTCGCCAATCTCTTGGAAGACCAAGAAACAAGACACTATTTCTTTATCTTCGGCCGAGGCTGAATATAGGTCTATGGCATATGCTTTACATGACCTTAAATGGCTTAAAGAGTTACTAGGCCTTCATATTGCTAATAATCTGGTTTTCCATGAACGAGCGATGCATATAGAGCGTGATTATGATTTTGTTTGTGATGCTATTACTTCCAATATAATCTCGACAGTACATCTATCTACCAAGGAACAACCGGCTGACTTGTTGGCTAAAGCTCTCCTTACACCAACGTTTGAATATTTGTTATCTAAGTTTGGGATTCAAGATGTTATAACGCCAACTTATCGGGGGTATTGGATAAGGAATAGGAAATTTTCGTAATATCTTATTATATAAAGTAGAGTTTCTCAAAGTAAGTAATTAACAAGATTCTTCCACGTGCCAAATCCAACGATCAAAAAAATTTCTATGTTCGTATATAAAAAATAAAATAAAATATACTCTTAAAAAATATTTATCTCTATCCACAAATATTTATGTTTATTAATAATCCAAATACAAAAAAGAATTGTAAAATAAAAATAAAAAATATTTATCTCTTACTAATTATAATAATAAAAAATCTTATTGGAAAATAATTTTTGATATTTAAATAAATATATTCAAGAAAAAGAATTTACAATAAAAATCTTATTATATAAAATAGAGTTTTTCAAAGTTAGTAGTTAACAAGATTCTTCCACGTCTCAAATCCAAATATCAGAAAATTTTCTATATTTACATATCAAAAAATGAAATAAAATGTATTCTTAAAAGATATTTATCTCTATCCATAAATACTTATCTTTATTCACAATCCTAATACAAAAAGGAATTATAAAATAAAAATAAAAATAAAAATAAATATTTGTTTCTTACTAATTATAATAAAATAAATCTTATTAGAAAATAAATTTTGATATTTAAATAAATATATTCAAGAAAACAAATTTATAAAAAATATTTAAATATGTTTAAAATTTTAACAAAAATTATCTAAGTATTCAAAATATGGTTTATCAAAATTACTTAACAAAAAAAATTCACGTGTCAAATCCAACCATTAGAAAAAAAAATTAGTTATATATTCAAAAGTAAAATAAAATATATTTTAAAATATATTTATATATATTAAGAAATATATAAATTTATTCATAATACTAACACAAAAAGGAATTTTAACATAAAATAAGTACAAATATTTATTTGTTACTAATATGAATTAAAAATAAATTTGAGTACATAATAACTCTTAATATTTTTAAAAAATATAAATAAAAAATAATTTCAAAAAAATTGCAAATATTTTTAGGATCTTTAATAGAGGATAATTGTCTATATATCTCTCAAATACTACATATTTATCTATTTATATACTAAATAAGGACCCGTGTAATGCACGCGTACTTTGGATTTATAGTCTTGGTTTTTACAATATCTTTGTTTTTTAAATTATAGAGCAGTAACTTTTGCCTGATATGTATGATAGGCATCTCGTGATCATCAATTTGTAAACTCTTAGCCGTAATTATGAGTGTTTGAATTATTAATATAGAATGCTTAACTAAAAGAAAAAAAAAGTGTTTTAAAAATAATATATAAAAATTATAAGTTAAACTAATATTTACATACTCAAATCATAATTTATTTGCATTTTTATAAGTAATTAAATTTTTAACTTATATTTTTAAAAATAAAAAATTAATATTACTTTATTTTATGCTCAGAATGAATATATGTGACTATTTTTATTTTATAATCCACACATAATTTTATTAACAGAAATTTTATATATAGAATTGTAAATATTTTCATTATCCATACAAAAAATCATAACCGTATTACATAAAATTATGTTTCAAAAGTTAGTAATCAACAAAATTCTTCAACTATAAATTCTAATGATCCAAAGTTTTGTAGCATTTAAAAAAAAAGTTTTATTTAAATATTTATATTTACCAATATTGATCTTTGTTCATAATCCTAATATAAAAAGGATTATAAATAATTATCTTTATTTATAATTACAAAATCCTATTATATAGAGCTTAGTTATAAAATTTAGTAATCAACGAGATTTTTCCACTTGTCAAATCCAACGATTCAAAATTTTGCAGTATTCTATTATATCATATTATCTCAATTGGTTTTAAAAGTGTGTAATCAATGAGATTCTTCTTCGTGTCAAATCTTATTATATAAAGTTGGGATTCAAAACTTAATAATCAAACGATTCATCTACATATCAAATCTAACGATTCAAAATGTTGAAGTATCATATTATATCCTATTATATAAACTCGGGTTTAAAATTTTAGTAACCAACGATATTATTCCATATGTCAAGTTTTAATGATCCAAAATCTTGTAGCATTTTCATATATTTTAAAATATCTCTTATCTTAAATATTTATATTTACCACAAAAAATTTGTCTATATTCACAAGCCCAACATGAAAAAAATTATAAATGATTATCATTATTTATAATTATAAAAGATATTATATTATATAAAGTTGAATTTCATAAGTAATTATATAAAGTTGAATTTCCAAAATTTGTAATCAACGATATTTATAAATATTATCTAAAACATAGTACGTATATATATATGGGGCAATTGTAAAAATTTCTCTCAAAGTAAGATATTTCCATCATTGTACTCATTTTTTGGACATTTGAAAAAAAAATATCTCATTATGAAAAATAACCAAAATACCCTTATATTATTATTTCTTTATACTTTTTATAATCTACAAAAAAATTTCCAAGCTAATATTTTTTCCCGCCAAAAATATATTTTTCCGCCAAATTTTTTATCTCTCAATATTTTTCAAAAAAAAATTTATAAGAGAGTTTATAAATAATTTTATAAGAGAGCTTTTAAAAGTTATAAGGCTTTATAAGAGAACTTATAAAATTTATAAGATTTTATGATAGAGGTTATAAAATTTATAAAAATTTATAAGAGAGCTTATAAAATTTAAAAGATATCTTATCAATTTATTGGGTGTTTATAAAAAATTTATAAGGTGCTTATAAAAATTTATAAGACGTTTATAAAAATTTATAAGGTATTTATAAAAAAAATTAAAGTTTTATAAGCAAACTTATAAAATATTTGGCGAGAAATATCATTTTTGGCGGGAAAAAATTATTTTGTGAAACAAAAAATAACATAAAAATTATAAAAACCTTTTGAGAGTATTTTCATCATTTTTTATTAGTGAATAACATTTTTGAAAATACAAATTTCAAGGGGCATTTTTGCCAAATGGTACACTAAAAATAGCATTTCTTAAAATTTCTTTATATATATATATATATATATATTTCAAACTTTTTTATAAACTCGTGTATCGCACAGGTCCATATCTAGTGTTTTATATTCTTATTGTAAAAAATTATTGGGTTTTAGGGTTTTCTAATTGTCTATATATATATATAACAATCTCAATCAATACAAGCACCTTTTCCCAAAATCAATATCGTTACACACTCCAACGAACACGTTATGGCATCCAAGCAAAATATCTCTCCAAATTTGATGGGCGCAGGACCTTATCTCGCGATTTTGACGAACGTGAGATCTTTTCAAACTGGACCCAAGCTTGCATCCTTTGATTGACGAACAGATTCAAGCAGAAGTGAGGGAGGAGTTGCTTGATATTGGACAAGATGCGATTGCGGAGCCTATGCTATCAGCCTTAACCTTTAGTGTGAGCTCGTGGCTCAATAAACAAGTTGAAGTCGACTCCACTTCGAATGGTTCTCGAGAAGAAAATTCAGGTGATTCTAGTGACGTCAAAGGCTCTGTTTCTTTGACGTCCGAACATGAAATGAGAGATCGAGCAGTTGAAAGGAGTGATGCCATGCCTCAAAGAGTTAAAGAAATAAGAAGCTTGACTGATTGCCTCAACTCTCTTCGAGGTCTTCAGTCAATTTCTACTAAGGCTTCTATTCGTCATTTGTTCAAGCAATCCGAAACTGATGTTGGCGTTGATTTTCTCATTCCACGTCTCGTTGATTTTCTATAGCGTTCTCCTGCTTCTCGATTTTCTCTCACTCAGTTGTTCGTGGAATACTGTGATGAAAGAAAGAAGATGTTTGCTTAGTTAGCTCATGCTACGGTTCATAACATTGTGTTGGACGTCTATTTCAATATCTTTTTGTCATCTTCGAGGATGAGATGCAACTTTCACATTTTATTGCTTTGTTGAGAGGCGAGTCTTCAGCACCCAATACTCTAAGAATCCGAGCATTGTTTGTGTTGAAGCAATCTCTCATTGTTTCTATAGGAGTGGCTACACCTTGCTCGGTTGCCTAAGTACCCTCTAAAATGAGATCAATCCGCTCGTAGTTTCAACACATATGTCTATACATGATTATATATATATTTAAAATATGTACATACACGTTTAAACATACGTTCTTTTGATTTATCTAGTAGTAGTAACATTTTAGGTTAATTGTGTTCCAATTTCTAGCTATTGTGGTTTTGTCCAAAACTATAGTATTTGAATATGATCAGAAATCAACAAAAAGTACAGAACTTACCGTGATATATGAAGTCGACGAAGCGGAAGTTGAACAGTTAATGCGAGACGAAGCAAAAGTGGAAGACGGCAAGACGAACAACCGAGAAGAAAGACGATGGAGACAAACAAAGGAGACTAAAGGCGAAGCGGCAGAAAAAGGCAAACCTTCGCCGGAATAGATGGAATTTGCTCAAATATTTTGTTTTTTACCAGAATGTGAACCATCGCCAGAGTAGAGAGTGTCAAATTGGGGCCGGCGATTGAAGGCAAGTCGGCCAGAAACTGATGGAGATGCGTCGTAAGACTGAATCCTCGCCCGAGCAGTAGAAAATATCAAGAACAAAAAGGTGAACTTGGAAGAAAGCTGATTCTACTTCAAGAACACGATCTCTCTCTCTCCTCAGTTCTTATTCTTGTTACTGTTACCTAAATGTATAGCAAAAGCCATCGAACTCGTTTAAAGCTCTTTAAGAAAACGATGAAGAATCCTATTGTAAGATCATCGCTTCTTTATAACTGATTTCTGCTGGATGTATTTATATGATGTTTTGTCACATAAGGGTGTTGTTCGTTTATACATCCAGATGAAACTGTCTGATGTTTGTTTGAACACATAATTGTGCATCATCCGGATGGAGCTGCTAGAAGTAGCATCTCAACTTAGTTCAAATTTTTAAAATTTCTGGATGTTTAGAGGAAGTAATTGGATGTAGATGGAATTCAGAAAAATTAAAATGACTAATATATTTTTACTCTCTTTCATCTCTTTTTACTCTCTCTACTCTTTTTACTCTCTCTCCTCTTTTTTTACTCTCTCCTCTGTTTTACTCTCTCTCCCCTTTTTTATTCTCTCTCCTTTTTTATTCTCTCCCCTCTTTTTTATTCTCTCTCCTCTTTTTTACTATCTCTCCTCTTTTTTATTCTCTCTCCTCTTTTTTACTCTCTCTCTCTTTTTATTCTCTCTCCTCTTTTTTACTCTCTCTCCTCTTTTTATTCTCTCTCCTCTTTTTTACTCTCTCTCCTCTTTTTTATTCTCTCTCCTCTTTTTTACTCTCTCTCCTCCTTTTAACTCTCTCTCCTCTCTTTTACACTCTCTCTTCTCTTTTACTCTCTCTCATCTCCTTTACTCTCTCTCATCTCTTTTACTCTCTCTCCTCTTTTTTCTCTCTCTCCTCTTTTTACTCTCTCTCCTCTCTTTTACTCTCTCTCCTCTCTTTTACTCTCTTTCCTCTTTTTACTCTCTCTTCTCTTTTATTCTGTCATCTCTTTTACTCTCTCTCCTCTTTTTACTCTCTCTCTCTTACTGTTTATAGTCTCTCTCCTTTGTTTGTACTCTCTCTCCTCTCTTTTATCCTTTTTACTCTCTCTCCTCTTTTTACTCTCTCTCCTCTTTTTTACTCTTTCTCCTTTTTTACTTTCTCTCTCCTTTTTTACTCTCTCCTCTTTTTTACTCTTTCTCTTATTGTTTGTAGTCTCTCTCCTCTGTTTGTACTCTCTTTACTCTCTCTCCTCTTTTTTATTATCTCTCCTATTTTTTATTCTTTCTCTCCTCTTTTTTATTCTCTCTCCTTTTTTTACTTTCTTTCTTATTTTTATTCTCTCTCCTATCTTTTATTCCTTATCCTCTTTTTACTTTCTCTTCTCATTTTTCTCATTCCTCATTTTTTTCTCTCTCTCTTCTTTTATTGTTATCTCCTCATTTTTTCTCTCTCTTCTTTTATTGTTATCTCTCCTCATTTTTTCTCTCTCCTCATTTTTTTCTCTTTCCCCATTTTATTCTCTCTCCTATTCTTCTCACTCCTCATTTTTTTCTCAGTCCTCATTTTCTTCTTAGTCCTCATTTTAGTGATATGTAATCTAGATGGAAATTTGAGCTTAGAAAACAAACATACATCTAGATGTTATATCTAGATGTATTATCCAGCATGGAAACGAACAACATCCAATTGTCCCATCTAGATTGTATATTCAGATGCACCATCTAGATAAACTTGCCAGATGTACAAACAAACAGGGCCAAGGAACCTTGTCATATATGTGGAGATGTCAGGAAGGAGGAATTTATAATGACCGGTCTGAATTGCAGAGAAGTCAGAGAACATATGTATGTTCTTTTAGTTCTTGTAGTTTCAGTTCCGTGATTCTGGTTTATCAAAATTTGATTTTGTAAATTCAAGTGTCTGCAGTTATTGTGCAAGAGATCGTTTCCGTACTACTCCTGATATGTGGCTATGTGAAGTGTGTCGATCCTCACTTGTGACTAACCAATCGAAGACTGTTGATGATACAATTCCTGATACCCATAAAGGTCTTATTTACTTTATGACTCTTAACTACTTATGTTTAACAATTGGTGTAATTCTGTTTTTCGGTAGTTAATGTAGAATTGTATATTCTTCTTTTGAGTCTAATGATATATCTCCAAGCAAGAAGAATCCTTTACAATCTTTAGTTTTGTCAGGTTAAGACCACACAATCTGTAATCTGATTTAGTTTCTGTCCAAAAAGTGAGATTATAATCTTTTGCTAGTGAATTTTCATATTGTGTTTCTTTGTTTGTTTTCTTAGTTGAAAAGGATATTGAAGAAGTTAACAGTCCAAGATCCAAGAGTCCACCTCTTTGTTTATTTCCTCGTATTATATAAGACATTTTTTGACAAAAATAATTAATTAAGATATTTTAAGTTTATGTTTTAAAATAAGGGATAATTGGTGAAATAGCACAAATTCATAACTTAATTTAGTATTTAACATGTGTAGTGATGAAATAAAGAGAAAGGCTTAATTATTTACAACTTTAACCTTTTAATAGTTATGTTTAAAAAAACAAAAAAAAAACAAAAAAAAATTTATATGGATGAAAGAAACTTGGTGAATTATACTTGTTACAGTACGACGACTACAGTATATTATATAGAACTACTATATACTATAAAATAGATAGTACATAATATAAAATTATTCATTTTTTATGGTATATAAGGTTGAAGAAATAGATAAGAAGAAATAAAGAGAGGGGTGGAAAATCAAATGAGAATGAAAAAGATAAGAAAGAGTAAGAGGATGATGATGAAGATGATGGGGAGAATTAGGAGAAGAAGAATAACGAGAAGGAAAGAAGGAGTGAAGAAAAAAATATAAAAAGGTAGAATAGCCATTAATATACAAGATATAGAGAATATTTGTGTGGTTAGGGTTTTATGCTATAGAGTGAATTAATTAAAAAATTTGTGGCATATTTGCTAATTTCCCTTAAAATAATTGTTTTTATTGATTTAATATTTGAACATTTTAATATGGTTCTTTAACATCTTTGTTTGAGATAGCAAACACAAACAAAAAATGATGAGAGAGAATTCTCTCTGCCTTCTCTCTAAAACATTTTTACCATTTTTTTCAACCTTCGACTGTTATTATGGAGATCCGACATTGGTTTCTACCTATAGGTAGTTTTGTCAGAAAATTTCTTTGTAACATTCTCGCTTCCTTCTCTAATTAATCTTTATTCTTCTCACTCAAATCCTTCGCCTGATTTGATTACTTTGTTAATTCCAAAGTTCTCTAATTTTCTTATTACATATGTCTGACAATATCTGTAAGGCTCTGTAGGAGATCTCTCTTGGACTGAACGATGATGAGTATGATTTGCCGGAAGGCTTGTGTGATGTCTCGGCCAAAAAAATCCATTTCTGTTTGGTGGTGCATACTATTAACCCTCGGGAACAAAATTTCTGAGCCATGAAGAATGCTCTTCCGCGCGTGTGGGGAGAAGGCGATGACGTTAAGGCTAGACTCTTAGATGGTTGTAAAATCCAATTTCTTTTCTCCTTAGAGGAGAGTCTGAATACAGTTTTAAGAAAAGGCTCTTGGTCCTTTAATGAATAGATGATGACATGTCTTAAGTGAGTCTCAACAAGTTCTGAAGACGATCTAGATACTCTGCCTTTCTAGGTTCAAATCCGTGGGATACCATTGCGCTATCTCACTATGTGGATGGTAACTCATATTGGTCATGTTTGAGAAACTTTATTGAAACAGACTAAGGAAATGAAGGTTCGACTATGCAGGATTATGTACGTGTTAAATTGCTCTGGAACATCAAATGCCCTCTCTGATTCAGCGCCTCTTCAAGTTTGGTGATGAATCATCACTTTTGAAATTTCGATATGAAAAGTTGTGTTTGTTCTGCACTAAGTGTGGTATGTTATCACACGATGCCTCTAAATGTGCTCTTGTGGTGGATTTGCCTCTCCCTCGTCTATATGTTGATGACAACAACGATGATGAAGATTCGTCAGATGGATCTCACGATTCTGGATATAATCATGGTGGTCTTGAGCCATAATGTGCAGATTTCTAATCATTCTTCTGGTAATGACCACACTGTGCCTCGTAAGTGTAAGGCTGATGATGATGCTCCCTCTTATGTTTTAACAAAGCCAAATATGCAGTGTTTAGGCTATACTGTTCGATGTAACATGGTTGTGAATGATGTTGGTGATACTATCACAAAACACTACTATCGTCTTTCTGATACCATTCAGGTACGTAAATACTTTGAAGACCCTAAGCGTGAAACTGACGTCCGTATGGGTGCAGAACATAACCCAAACCAAGGTGATGGTTCAATGGGCTATAAGCACCAGGTTCGGGATGAAGACAACATTTTGGAACAGCCGGGATATTAAAGGGCCCCTGGTGGTTCAATGTCTTATGAGCATTACTAAAAACTATACTCTGGACTTACTCTTTTTACTGCAAACAAAGAATCAAAATGAAGTTATCCATGAAATTGTTGCTAAATTAAGTTATCATAATGTTTATTGTGTTTTGCCTCATGGTATCGAAGTGGTCTTGCTTTATTATAGAGTAGCTCTATTTCTGTTAATTTCCTTTGTAATGGTGAAAGTTAGTAATATAATTATCAATAAAACAAAGAGTTTATTTTATTTTTCCTTTATCTATGGCAATCCAATACATGGTTTGAGAAATATATTATGGGAAGAATTACAAAGAATTATAGTTAATAGACATAGTTCATGGATTATGTGTGGCGATTTTAATAAAATAGTTAGTAATGATGAGAAAAAGGTGATGTTTTGAGAGACGAACGGACCTTTTGACTGATCTGCCGAATGATTCAGGTGTGTAATGTTGTGGATTTGCCATTCACGGGAAACAAATTTTCATGGTGTAGAAAGCGGAATGGTTCAATGGTCAGATATTGTCTTGATCGTGTGATGGCTAACCCTGAATAGTTTGCTATGTATCCTCCATCCGAAATAGAATTCTTACCTTTGCGAGAGTCAGATCATCGGCCGGTCATAATACACATGAAGAATTCAACTAAGAGGGGCAAAAAATTATTTACCTTTGATAAATGTTTAATAAAGAACTAAACATATTGTGATAGTATTCTGTGATAGTAAGGATGCGCCAGTTCAACTATTATGTGATAGTAAGGTTGCTATTCACATTGCTAGTAATCCGGTTTTTCATAAACGGACTAAACATGTTAAGTCTGATTGTTATGTTGTTCATGATGTGGTTCGTGCTGGTATTATATCCTTACATCATATTGTACTATCAGCAACTTGCAGACATCATGACTAAGGTGTTGGGTAGAGACCAGTTTCATTTCTTAAAGTCTAAGTTGGACATTCAAGACATTCATACTTCAACATGAGGGAAAGTATTGTGGGATAGAATAGAAAATATAATATATTGTGGTTTTGACCTAACTGGTCTTATATACACTTTTATATAAATATTGTAACTTGTGGAATGAATAAACCAAGCGGTTCGGTCTCTAACTCTACACTTTTTACTAACATAAGCTTCTTATGATTATGAACAGTATATAAGTTTATTTATTTTATGATGTCGTTATACATGCAAATTAGTTTAATTATAGAAATTGATCTGTTTTTGAGACATTGTGTGTGGGTTATTTATTAGTATTATTAAGAAGTAAAAATTTGGCCTGCGTAGAACCCAAGAGACAGCAACAAAACCGCAGCCGTAATTGCTGTCTTGTTGTTCTTCATCAATGCCACATACCCTCCTACATTCTCATTGTCTGCATTCACTTTACTTGTATAATAATCTTGATTAAGTAATATTCCACTGCTACTCTTTTCATTCTCTCTTTCCGGCAATTCAACCTTCTCAGCTTCTTTTTCTCTTGTTTCCTTGAATTCTGAGCTAAGAGGCTTGACACTTTCCTTAGGAACAAGTCGAGGTTTTGAGGTTGTAGTTGTACCAATATTAGGTGAATTCTGTTTTCTTATTGCCTCGGGTCTAGGAAGCTTCACAACAAGGTTCGCACCTTCGAACTTGGCTGATACCGAATCAACATCGATATTTAGAGGAATAGGAACCTCTTTGCGGAAACGGATCCATTTGTTGGCTCCTGCTCGACGATCTCCCATAACTCTCAGCTTCCTTGTTGTCGTTACTTGCACCTTAAGCTCTTCTTTCTTAAACCCTGTTTTATTTCATTAACCGGTTTACACAGTTCCAAATACCGGTTCCAAAAACAATGCTAGAATTTTGTACAGAAATTAAACCTGGAAGATAAACAGTAAGAGTTTCGAATCCTTGCTCAGTTTTCCAGTTTGACAGTGGCTCGAATTCATCGTAAATGCGATTAGCAGTTGCATGATCTGAATTTCTCTCCATTTCTTATTTACTTTGATTGAATTTAGAATAAGAAGGTTTTGAGTTATGTTTGATATAAGAAAGTATCTAAGCGATTTATTTATATAACGATTAGACATATGAATTTTATAAATTGAGTATCTTTGAGGTTAGGTTGATTCCTTAACTTTGCTTTACTGTTATGATCATCTTCTCATTTAGTTTTTCCCTTTTCATAAGCATTTTTCTTTAACTTTATATTTAAATTCTTAATAAAATGAAGAAAATAACTTACAAAAAGGAATAAATGCTTTGCTTTCTGGGAAGGTTTCATGTACAAAACAAATCAAAAATACGAAAATCATATAATATTTTTTCAAATTATTAACAACTTTAAACCTTAAATATTTTCTAAAACAAATCTTCAAAATATACAATTTGCTACATTTGACAAAGTTGGAATTTTAGCAATTAAAACTTTACATGTTCTTCACTTATAAATAAACTTTCCAACTAAACTAAAAATGTCATAAGTGAAAGGAACATTCTTTACTCTTGAAAACTATATTCGTGGGCAATATGTTCAATGGCAATATAATGTCATAACACTGTAAGTTAGAGAGATATAACTATGTTTCTGATAATTTATTACGACCGCAAAAATCAATTTTAAATTAGTATACGTTTATAGACGTTCAATATTTATGTTTGAGGAAAAAATTTCACGGCTCAAAATTTTCAATAACTCTTGAAAAGTTTTCATGGGATTTTTTTAAATAAAGTAGCGTGAAATAATGTTCTCTAAAATAATAAATATATAGAAACAAAAACTAACACGTGAAAACAAAACGTACAAAAACACACGTAACCAAAAGTTTAAAAGTGGGTTACCATGATATTTCAATTTTTTTTTAAATTGATTTAGTAATCTTTAATCTCACTCATATAGGGAATTTAAATCTTAATGTTCAAGAATATGTGTAAAGAGAACACTACCACTAACTAGCTTACATGTCTTCGTGATATTTCGATTTAATATATCAATCATTAATTTGTTGAAAAGCCGAAGCTTTATCGCCAATTTGGATTCTTAATCCCCAAATAAGGTTAAACCTTTTGGCATAGCTGAACCTTCCTTGTTTAGTTGTTTTAAAACCTTCCTCCGATAATATGGGCGGAAGAAAATGAAGCTTTTTTTAAGTCTACTGGGCCATATGTATTTAAATATAAAATCCCTATCAAATATAGAGAAAACTGCTTGACCTGATCTTTTCGAGAGATCATGCTTGGGCTGACTTGATTCATGATGATATTTTGGTTTCGAAAGGATTGATCACTTATATTTGAATTTGTGATATTTAAAGTCCTTACACTATTTGACCATTCTAATGCTTCGACCCTTTATCTTATCCTAGTAACCTAATTATATCTACCAAATTTTTAAAAGACATCGCATTCAACAATGTAGTCAACTCAATATCGTGGAGAAGCAGGTGTGAAATGGTATCCGTCACATAGTTCAAAAAATTAGATCCAATATAAACTATCATTAATTTTTTTTCTAAAAATTTAATATATTTTAATATACGTATTACAAAAAAAAAAAATTCTTGTCACACCGTTGTTTTCTTATTACAATTTTTTTTAGTAAGTTTTATTTTCCTTTTGCAAAATTTAATGCCCGAAATATTTTTCAACCATTCTGGTAAATATAGTTTGGTTTTATCAATACAAACCTTTAATTTTGTCGAGACGGCTATGCTGCAAATCACTTCTTGTGATAACAAGCCGATTAAATAAATATCATTTTATTCCTTTTGATTATTCTCTAAAATAGTGTCACTATACGATAGTCCTCCTACCAAACTTTATCAAAAAAAAAGCAAAAAATACATAGTGATATTCTTATCTTTTTGGTGGCAGAGCCTATAGGTTATATGTCAATTTTTTCCTTTAGTGCACTCCGCTCTATTTGAGTCACTTTCTCATTGATATTCACAATTTTGACGAACAGATCTCTCCTTTTATAACAAGCAGCTACTCCTGAATCCCTAAAATTAAGATTAGTACTTCCGTGTTCTAAATAGCGGACGACTTGCCAATTAATCGGACGTATATACGTTACACGGTATCTAACCGATTGGATTAAGCCATAATCGCTTTTGGAAATCGGATTTCCGATTAAACCCGCCTAAACCAATTTTTTATTCAAAACGCGTTGTCTTATGTTTTATTTTAGGTTTTGATTCTATTAAGTACCGTCATTCTCGAATCTGTCGTTCTCAATCGAAATCAAAAACCTAAGATTTGGCTACACAAAACGTTAATCTAATTGGTTCGACAACGATCTTACATTTCTTAATTCGTGAATCTCACCTACAAGTAAGAAAAGTTAGCAGTTTTGTGAGGGAAAACGGCCGAAACCTACATAAACTTTTGACATCGTGCCAATTCATACACAAACTTGTGGGTCAGATTTAAACCTAAGTTTATTGATAAAAATTGTAAATTTCATACACGAACTGTATTTTTCGGCTAAAATCAATGTTGACCGTTTTCTCCGTTAGTCAACCGTTAACGTGACACGTGTAACGTGACACGTGTACGGCCAAATAAATTTTATTAAAAAAATATATATATATATATAATAAATTAAAATAAATTATTTAAAATTAAAAATAAATTAAAATAAATTAAAATAAATTATAGTAAATTATAATAAATTA
>OVBA01006118.1:0-17866 GCA_900406435.1 Lepidium aucheri
TTGCTTGGACTAGATCTTAGTATTAGATAGACTGTTTGCAAGTACCTCCGAATATTGGTTCGAAAATCCACTCTACTTACCATTCCCTTACAATGATTTGATCACATAGACCGAAAAATCTTGTTATCAGCTCTAACCAAAGCTATACTTCGCCATCCGTACGAGGGTGTGTATAAATTACGTGGTTCCAGAGGTGAAGTCTTTGTATAATATCTCCCTTTGAGAATCCTTGCTAATAGAGAGTTTGGGTAAACCAAGATACGCCATAGTTGTTTAGCTAGGAGAGCGGAATTAAACTTTTCGATTGCTCGAAAGCCCAAGCCGCCTTCAATTTTATGTTTACATAAATCATCCCATCGAGCCCAATGTATTCCTTTAGAGGAACCTGTTTTGTGCCACCAGAAATTAGCAATAGCCGTTGTTATCTTGGTCGTTAATACTTTTGGGAGACGATAGCAGAACATCACATAGGAAGGGATTGCTGTGAGAACAGATTTGATAAGGACCTCTTTCCCTCCTTTAGATAAAAATTTGGCTGACCAGGAATTAATGCGCACTTCTATTCTCTCCTTAACAAAAGCAAATACCTTGGATTTTGGACCTTCTAATCTTTTGGGTAAACCTAGGTATGTACCCATATCGCCAATCGTATGTATTCCTAGTTTCTCCTGTATTTCCAGTTTCCTGATCTGATCGACGCCTTTCCCAAATTGAATAGAGGAATTTGAAAAATTAATTTGTTGTCTTGAGACTCTTTCATAGTCTTTTAGTACTGCTAGAATGGTTGAAGATTCTTCACTATTTGCTTTGCAGAAGAAAAGACTATCATCTGCAAAAAGCAAATGTGAAATAGCAGGACTATTGCGAGCTATGGAGATTCATGTTAATTGACGTTGTTGTTCCATATGTCTTAGTTTTGCAATCAAAGCTTCTGTGCAGAGGATGAATAAGTATGGAGAGAGAGGATCGCCTTGACCTAATCCGCGTAGGGGTCGAAACCTTCCTTTTAGAATCCCATTTATAAGAACCGAATATTGAACAGATGATACACAAAATAAAACACCTTTAACTCATCGTTCATGAAACCTATCTTAAGTAGTAATTTCTGGAGAAAACCCCATTCAATCCAGTCATACACCTTGCTCATATCGGTCATAATAGCCATGTAGGTGCCTCTAATTATCTTGTTAGTCTTTAAAGCATGAAACATTTCTTGTGCAATTAAAATGTTATCTGATATTAGTCTTCCAGAAATAAAAGCGGATTGTGTATCCGAGATCAGATGTGGTTGTATCAACTTCAATCTCAGACATAGTACTTTAGAGATGATTTTATATACCACATTACATAGACTTATAGGTCGGAACTCCACCAAGCTCTATGTGTTTAGTGTATTGTTTGTAATAAAATTTATAAATTTTGTAAGATATATATATATGCCCCTTATTTTTTTTTTGATAAAATAATATGCCCCTAAATTTTATCCACAAATTAAATGCCCTACGCAAATGTTTAAAAAGAATGTATTGTGGCACGGCCCTGAACACATACAGCTACTGCTAAAATATTTGATGCTCTCCATATGAAGAATTTGATCTTTGGAGCTGTTTATATTTTCCATATCTTCCTTTAGCTTGTTAAGACGATTGTTACGGTTGGTATTACTTGTTGACGATGATTTTAGCTTATATAGCAACCAGCTGCCACTTTTAACGGTATACTTATCGTCCCGTGAGTGAGCCATGGGATTGAGTCATAATGATTTTCACCTGTTACGGTGGAAACATCATGTTCAAAATATTTATGTTTGAGTCGCCACTAGATGTAAGCAAGTATGAAACTAGCATATTTATGTTGATTTGATGACCATTGCTTTCAGGTGTACGAGGGACATCCTCCATTAACTAATTATAAACATATACTTGGATATTCCTACCAGTTCTGATTATCGTAATTAGACTCTTTTTCTAAAAGATCTCTCCGATGTAAGATACTTCTCCAAGAAAAAGAGGGTCTTTGTACTTTCTTTATAAATAAGAAATCTGTGAACTTGTAGTAATGGCCCTTATATACACGGGAAATGAGTGAATGAAAGTCGGAGAGGAATCTCCAAGCTTGTTTAGCAAGAAGAACTTGATTAAATTCCGCAGTGTTTCTGAGGCCCACTCCTCCATCTTCTTTTGATTTGCAAAACTTGTCCCATGATATCCAATAGATTTTCCTTTTGTCTTCAACACTATTCCATCAAAAACTACTTAGGGCACTAGTCAATTTTTTTGCATTGAAACTTGGTTAACTTGAAACATGATATGGCATAGACCGGTAGAGCTAAGCCAATTGACTTGATCAAAGTCTTTTTACCACCTAGGAAGAGTGTTTTTGTGTACCATCCGTTCTGCCGCGATTTCAGCCTATCTATAATAAAAGCTAGAAGTTCTCTCTTTGATCCACTGCAACACTCTGGAAGATCAAGGTATTTACCAGAACTACTTTCAGTAGTAATGCCTTTGAACAAACCAGTGAGATTCTTCATAATCAGATCAAGCTTAGCTCCAAAGGTGATGGCATGTTTCTGGAAATTAATCTTCTGTTGGGATGCTTCACCATTTAAGCGAAGAAAATGTAGAAGTTCTCCGGCCTCTCCTAAGTTGGCTTTGCAAAAAAAAACAACTATTATCAATGAATAATAGGTGTTGTATTGATGGACTATTTCTAGACGGACTCGGTCACTTGATAGCTCATATTGCTCCTTATGTCTTAAAAATAAGAATCAGAGCTTCAACACATAAGATAAAGAGAAATGGAGATAAGAGATCTCTTTGCCGAAGACCTCTCTCTGGAACAATGTAGTCATGCGCCTTACCATTTAGTATAACCGAGTATGTAACAGTTCTAATGCAGACCATGGCCTATATAATCTAAGTGTTATTAAAACCAAGTCATGTGAAAAGCTCCTCTAAAAAGTTCCACACAACACAGTCATATACTTTAGACATCTCCGTTTTTATAGCCATGAAGTCCTTGTTACATCTTGGTTTCGTTTGCCACAAGTATGTTATAGGAAATGAGTCTACTACCCACAAAGGTTCCATGCATCTCTAAACTCTTTCAAAACCATTTCTTCAACCCTTTTCTCATTTTTCGAGACACAATCTTGTAACAGACCGAATACAAGATAATCAGTCTTAAATCTGACATCTTTGTTGGATTAAGAACCTTTGTGATAAAACACAAATGTGTGTAGTTCCAACCATATGGTAAAGAATTGGTCGCAACAAAGCTTCTTACTTCTTTATGATCTGTTTTGCAACTAGTGGTCTTGGAAGAGGAAGCCATTCATTCCATCAACACCAGGTGATTTACTACCTTGAATACCAAGCACGGTGGATCGAAAACGGTTGGATCAATTCCTAGTCCATCTCAGGAGTGACGCAAGGCTATAAACCATGGAGGAGGGTAGGTGACAGGCCGAGTTTCATAAAGGTAAAGAGTTGTGGGAAATACACGAACGCGATATCACCCTTAGAACCTTCTAAATACTGATTGACACCATCATCATTAGTCAACGTAGTAATCGAATTATGGGCTCTTCTTGTCTTCACAGAGTTATGGAAAATATTTGAATTTTGATCACCATCCCGGAGCATAATTTCATAGCTTTTTTGCTTCCAAAATAATTACTCTTTGCAATATGCCAATGCAATCTGACCTCTAATATCTCGTATA
The DNA here is from genome assembly GCA_900406435.1 of Lepidium aucheri. Classification (NCBI taxonomy): domain Eukaryota; kingdom Viridiplantae; phylum Streptophyta; class Magnoliopsida; order Brassicales; family Brassicaceae; genus Lepidium; species Lepidium aucheri. Next base: position 3,727 of record OVBA01006118.1, read on the forward strand.
AGCCTACAGTTTTTCATCATTTTTTATTCTTTCTTTAGAATTTCTTTTAACTTCTTCAGTCGAGTATTTGAATTTGTATATGCTAATCATTTCCATACCAAGATTGCTTTACGGCAGTTAGCAATACAATTCACGCAACTGCTTGTTGGATCACCATGCCTCAAATACATATTCCTAACATCCTGACTTGCTTGACCATCTACGATCATATATACATGAATCTTCCATGATGAGGGAGAGGATCCTTTGCATGCTTTGAGGAGAGAGGTCGATGGTTTGAACCAATCCCTTCCAAAAACACACCCGAGAATAAGGGAAATGTGTTAAACCATTCCACATTTCCTAAAACTAGGTCTAAACAACACTGAGTGTAAATCCCATTCCTTTCTTATGCCCAAGAATACTTGGTACCAGAACACATTCCTGAATGCGATAGAGGAAGCTTCAAGGTTAGGCGGTCAACCTAGCTTTTCAGAATTATTTAACACTTCATTCAGGTCTCCAATCACAAGCCAAGCTTCTTGCCGATCCTTCCCGATATAGTTTACGATTAAGTTTTTGGATGCAAAAAAATATGGAGAAGAAAAAAAAAACCAATTTTGAAGAACCATATGACGAATTATAAATAAAGAAGATGGAGCCCACTGGTAAACCGGTAACAAAAGTTGTGTTGTTAGCACTGACCTAATCTTATATAATTAAATGAAAATGAAATTTAGATGAAAAGGGAATAATAAAAATATTGTATAAAATATGTTAAATAATATTGATTTTATGGTTTTTAGTAAGATTATTGGTGCAGCGCAGCGGACAAATAGAGATCTCTGGTGAGATCCCTTGATAGATAAACTGAACCTTAACCATGATAAATTGAATAAACCTAAGAACTATATACCAAGTAGCATAATTCAAGGTTCACGCTAACTTAGGCTTCCATATGTGGGAGGCGTGATGCTTGCGACGACGGCTAGGGTTTTAAAGTACTTTGGAGTTTGTGAGAAAACACTTTATTTATAAAATTGACTTTAATATATATCAAAGTGGGGGGGGGATTACATAGATGTAAAAGAAACCAAAATATGCATACGAAAATAGGTAACTGCAGTGTATATCATAATGTATTCACTTAAGGGGTTTGTCTCATAATCTCCTTCCCATATACATTATGACCCCTTGCCTCTGCAATGGTAGTATAAATGCTTCATTCAAACCAGAGTATGTGCTTGATTTGGTAGAAGTTTTTGATGGCTCAATAAAGTTAATTAGGATTTTTGTTGACATTCTCCTTGGAAAAAATCTTCTCTCTGCCTGTTCGGCATTGCTATTTGTCTAGAAGATTGTTTCTTTCCTTGCTATGTTGTTCCCTTGTGACCAAATTGCCGAATGAGATGTGATTTGTTTTTTCAGGATGTCTTTGCAGATTCTCCTTTAAGGAATTCGCAATTGATACAAAGCTTAACTTTGGCCCATTCCCCAATCATACCCTCATCAACTAAATGTATTCTCCACCTAAAAGAGAGGAGCCTTTCTTCAACACCCTCATGGACGGCGGAGAAGATGAGGTCGAAGTTGAGCATGTTGTTCATTGGTTAAAACAAGACCGCCTCTTGCCTCTCGAGAGAAGAATGTCCTGATAACGTGCTATGAGGCTTGCCATGCTTGTAATTTTTGAATGTGTCTTGAAACCTTTTGCTGTACGTCCAAAAATTACACCTGAAGTAGCAGAAATGGTGTGGGATTTGGATGAGTTCGAGAATTATCCTTGGGGTCTTAAAATTTATTTCAGAACCCTCGAAATGGTTACTCTCGCACCTGATATTGTTAAATCTCATATTGAGCTCTTAGATAAACTCATTTAGTCGCACACCATTTTTCATGGCTTTCCAATTGTATTTTGGCTTTGGTTAATGCAAGTTGTACCCATGTTGGCAGCCCTCCTTGCGATGTATTCCACAGACAATCCATTTCATCAACCGCCGTTTGTTAGGCATAGTCTCTTCCCAATGTAAGTCATTCACAATTACTTATCAGAGATCGGTTCCCAACAAAAATAGGCACTTTGTGATAATGAATAACCCAAGAATATGCAAGGGTTAGAACATGTTTCAAGTTTGTGAGAAACATAGGACCGTAACCAAGGATAGCATATGCAACAAAAAACTTTTAGTTTTGAATAGTTTGGTGTGGAGTGAAAGAGATTTTGGTAAGGAGATTGATTGGAAAAAATGGGAGTAGACATATGGTTTATGAGGTAAACAGCTGTAGAGAAAGCATAGGACTAGAATGTGTTTGGAAGATAAGCATGAGAAAAAAGGGAGAGCCCTGTTTCGATAATGTGTCTATGTCGGCGTTCGGAGAGGCCGTTATGTTCTGGAGTGTGTGGAGGTGTTGTGAGATGAGAGATGCCACTTTGAACAAGAAAGGTGCGTAAAGCAATGAACTCACCACCATTATCTGAGAAAAGAGTTTCGATTTTGTTTTGGAAAACATTTTCAACAAGCCTTTTGAACCGAATAAATGTGTCTTTAACATGAGATTTGAGTTTAAGAGGGTAAAGCCAAGTGTATCTTGTAAAGTGATCAATAATGATTAGGTAATGTTTGAATTTGTCTATAGATAAAATTGGAGATGTCCTAAGATCAGTAAACATATATTGCAAAGGACGAGCAGAAACAATAGAGGTTTGTGAAAAATGGAGTTTATGACTCTTATTACTTAAGCAAGCATTGCAAGAAAAGGACGCTGACTGAATGTCTGAAACAGGTAAAGAAAAATTGAAAACAGAGGCTTTAAAATTGAAAAAGAGGGGTGACCAAGACAAGAATGACACTATGAAGTTGTGGTCTTGACAGTTGGTGTTGCGAAATATGACAGAGGAGGTGTGGATGATGCTGGCCACTCATAGAGCTCTGCTTTAGTTTGACCTTGGATTAATGGGACCCCTAAATTCAGATCTTTTCACCTGTAAATAGTCAGGAAAGAATTCCACAAAAATATTATTCCCATTGCATAAACGATATACTGAAATTAGATTTTTTTGTATATCTAGCACATATAACACATCTTGAAGTGAAAAGAGCTTTGAAGAGGAGGTAAAAGAATGGAATCCGTGAGTATTATAGGTATCATTGCCCAATTTCCGACAACTACCTCCTCACCTCCTAGGTAAGGTTGATGGAGAGTGAGATTATTAATGTCTGAAGTGATGTGATGAGTGGCTCCAGAGTCCATGACCCATGGCTGTCGAGATGTTGTCATTGCAACATTTGCCCGAGGCATCCACGTTGTTTGAGGAGTGGGAAGAAGTGGAAGCTGGTGTTGTTGTCGTATGAAGGACTGAAGTTGAGGACACCTTCTTACCGAATGACCCTGAGTTCCGCAGATTTGACATTTAAATGATTTCTATGTTTTAAAAATACTTCAAGATTGATACAATATGTCTTCAAGCCATCATCACTTGTTGACTTCAGTTTCTCTAAATCAAATAGGAAACCAAAGGTTTGTTCGTACTTTTGATATTGCTCAGACCTTGTCTTAAGAGAATAGAGAGCTTGATCCATGACTTGGTTGAAATAATTTATTCTAAATCTCTCTTCTGGAGATAAATTCACAGTTTCATCAACTATCTTTATCTTCACCAAATTTTCATTTTCTTTTGATAACATGTGTTTCCTTTGTTGAAAATATGGCTTCAATTTTCATAGACTCTACTATCACTTTAGCATCTGATTTTGCACTCTCAAAGTCACTATCTCTATAATTTTGGAAAAAAGAAACAGGTCCCTTTAACTGGAAAACTGCAACTTCAATGTTCATGTCTTTTGACTGCAAACTCTTTCTTACAGTGTTGACTACAAAGAGAACTTTGTACCAAATCACCACAGACAATAAAAGTTTATAATTTCCAATCACATGTGTTTCATTTGTCGCAAGACACTCAGCATCACTTGGGCTTTTGGATCATCACTATTTTCTGCTATATGAATCCGATCATTTCTTATTTTTGTAGCTTGGAATCTTATTGTTTTGACACATTAAATATGACTCTCCCATCGAGTTTGCCACAAATTTTTAACTGACAAACCTCCCACCATATTTTTCAATATCTTCCATCGCTTAGTCGAAGATGCAAATAGATAATAGATTCACTGAATTATGCCAAAAAATGGAATGACTTTTTAAGAAGTGACTTCCATGTCATAAAGAGCAAGATTAATGCTATGACAACCACATGGTGTATAAAAGGCACTTGGGTTGACGTTAATAAATCTCTTTTTTACTCCTTTATGTTTTCCTTCATATTGGACCCCTTATCATATCCTTACCCTCTCACATCATTAATATTTAAATTAAGAGCAACCAACACCTTCTGAATCTCACTAAAAAGCCCTTCACTGGATGTATCATCAACTTTCAAAAATGTAAAAAAAAGTTTCTTCTATCTTAGCCGGACGTGGTGAAACATAAACACATCGAAGGATAAGAGTCATTTGTTCATGATGACTAATATTAAGAGTGCAATCGACAATAACATAACAATATTTCACCCTTTGATCAAATCTTTTTTATGATCATGTCCTTGACTTCATTAGCTATCCATTTTATCAACTCATTCTGGATTATATTACTGAGATAATGATAATGAGATTCACCATCTTTAAACCGTCTAACATGTTCCCTCATTACCAGATTCCATTCAGCCATCATGTCAATAAAACTTATGAAATTTTCATTACCATCCACTCTTAGCTTTTTGTTTTTTCCCACGAAATGCTAAATTCTCTTTGGCAAGAGTTTTTACCAAGGAAAAAATTCGAAGCACCACATCTTCCAATGATTCCTCTCTTTGTTGAGTTCTTCTTGCACATGTTTATCAATTCTTTCATTTTTTTCAGCCTTAATTCAAGTTCTGTCCAGTGACTCATGCATTTAATATGCTCATGACTAGTCTCATGCTTCTTAAATCTTTCCAAAATATTTTTCCAATCACCAAGTCACTTAGATGCAAGATAACTTGGATTTTTTTCTTAAGTGAACAACTTACAACAAAACAAAAGACTTTATTTGATGTTTTGAATAAACTAGCCAATGCCTATCTTTCTCTCCATTACTCAAATCTCTCAAATAATATGTGTAGGAGAAATGTCGACCATTAGTCTTATCTCTTGAAAAGTTGAAAACAATTGATTGTCTCGTTGCAGGACCTTTTCTAATCATAATAAGTCTTAATCCATAATCAACTTTTCCCAAATTTCCAGGATCATATATATCAAGAAGTCTATCATGCTCATGAAAATCAGTATTTTTCCCATCTATATTCACTTGTGTCCCTTCTTCCTCTGTATTGAAATTTTCATCCTCTTCTATTTTAACATTCTCATCATCTTCAATGTTAACATTCTCATCCTCTTTTCGATTGATATTCTCATCCTCCATTTGTTCATTAGAATCATCATTAACCTCCATGAAATCACTAGAACATTTAGGTTTTGTAAGAAACTTGATTAGAGAACCTGCTTGTGATTTCACAAATGCGTCATCTTTATTTTTCTTTTGTCTTTTCTGCGCTCCTGATGGATACTTTCTTGAAGACATGTTTCTAAAATTTATATAAAAAATAATTATTATATAAAAGCTATTTAGAAGAATTACAAAAAAATTGAACAACTTACAATTAGAAAGATGAAGTAAAAAATTGGATAAGCTCAAAAGAATAATCGAGTTGAAAGCTTGTTTGTAGTTTATTAATGTGGAAATTTGATACAAGGTTAATTATACCAATTTAACATCTCATGCGTATCGTATCGATGTAGCATTTAAGGATCGAATCCACGTTCTATCTTTAGACAAAAGTTAAGGTAAGACAAATCAAATAATAATGGAAACTAAACAAAACTATAAACGATATAAAACTAATAAATAAAAGCATCATGCATCTGGAATTCATTGGAAAATAGGAAATCAAAATCAGCACTATTCAGGGCATGCTTTAAACAAATTCTTGACATAAACATATAATTTTAGAAAACACACTGTCGTGGTGCCTACTACTCTGTTTGACAACCTAGCAATCCTAACTATCGTTGGCCCTAGAGATGTAAACATGCATTATCGATTGGGTCTAATGTGTCCACAACTAGCCTTAACATCAACTTTTGTGGATAAGGACTAGTTGCTCATCTACACTAGTTCAGGTGCTTAACATGCTTTTGGAAAGTTAAAATTCTAGAATCATAGACTAGGTGATCAAGCTAATCTATGCATTACACACAATTTAGATGGAAAACTCTAATAATTAAACCCTATTTATCCCTAATCATCGACTTTAAACCCCTAAAAAACCCTAAACCTGATAAGAAAACTACTCAAGCATATAACAAAGAACAAACAATGAAGAAGAATAAATTAACATAATTAAAATAGAAAGGGGTTCAGAAATCTTCTCCAAAGAGTTTTGGAGGCTGAGATCTTCTCTCCAAAGGTTACAAGAACCAAAACTTAATTAAAGGTGGTTGTCAAAAAGTAAAAGTCTGCTCTCAAAAACCCTCAAAAAATCTAGTTTAAATAGGCTAAAAACGCGTCTGGTAGAAAATAAGAAAAATTTGGTTTTCCTAGATTGACCGATGAACATGTAGAATGGTCGAACTTGATCTTAGCAGGTCGATTCTCAGATCGGGCGCATCTTCTTTTGGCGTGGAGAATGACCTAATCTTCAGTAAAATCATCATATCTTCCTAACCGATTGCCCTCAAACCACCTACAAATGAACGCTAACTCACATAGCTATCTTGTGTCCAAATCTAAGCTCGATTCAACAGTGGGAAGTCTTTCGAAGGAATCTAAACTTCTGAAGCTTCTGAATGATTCTGCGTCTCTATATGGTCGTTTCCACTCTTAACAACTTATCTTCTCCAAATGTAACCTATGACCTGAAAAGACTTGATAAAGGACTAAAAGATTCTGAAACACATACTTTAACTCAATAAAACCATGGAAAACAAGAGTTAATAACCAAAAGAACACCGTCTATCAACTCCCCCAGACTTAATCTTTTGCTTGTCCTCAAGCAAACAAAAAAACCAAGAATGAGAAAGAAGTTTGAAAATGTGGGAAGTCCTTTCCCCATTCCCCAGACTTAAGCAAGTAAAGACTGAAAAGAGGTTTGAAAATGCGGGAACTCCTTCCGTCCTAAGAACACCACAAAAACATTCCCTTTAGTAAGCCACATGAAAAACATACCTGACAGAATTGAGACCACCTTGTACTTCCCTTAGACTTTACATATGTCCCAAGCAAACTCGAATATCCAAACGAATAATATGAATGCACCATTCTGACTTCCTAAAGTATCTAATTGCGGTCTCATCAAGGGAATATCAATCAAAAGACACATGGATTCTTCTTCAGCCATAACCTGAACACAAAGACTATCTTCCCTATGGTTCCTTTCCTGTCATTTCATTCACTTTGCCGCCGATTTCTCCCTACTTACGTAGAGTATCATTTTATTTTTTATATCAATTGTGCAAGCAATTTCTCCCTACTTACCTAGGGTATCATTATATATTTTATTGGTTGGTTCTTTAGCAACTCAAAGAATATAGGCAAGAGTAGCGTCATTGGGGTTTTCATCAGTCTTCTAACATTGCATCCAACTTTGTTTTGCAGTTAATTCATAGATAACACATTCAACACAAATACTTTGAATTGATAATAAAAGGGGAACCATACTCACATAGATAAGTATTTTACGACTAAAGAGAGAACCCAATCCAATGTATACAAACCCCCTTGACAAGAAAATTAAGTCAGGTTAAGGGTGAAGTCGACATGAGATTCTTCGAATACCCGAGAGGATGTGGGTAACGTTGAGAAGTTGCCTAATCTCTAGGTATTCCAATAGTCATAAATCTCTATCAAGCTTAAAACAATGGTCACTTAAGTTTCTGAAAATGTAGTTATTCCTCAAAAAATCATTGTTCCCTACAACAATTTTGACTCAATAAAACAAAAAATTGACTCAAGAAGGATAACAAAAAGAATCAAAAGGAAAACAAAAGAAACAAAACGCGTTAGTCACCATAAGTGTACTCCCCCAGAATTACTTCACACCATCCCGGTGTGAATATAAATCTGAAAGAAGCACAACTTACTAAAAAATATCATAGGAACATAAATGAAGATAATGGAGAAGTAAACCGAACCTGAGCATTCGGATCGATCAGTCTCTAAATAGAACAATTGATCTCAACTGCTTGGAGAGATGGATCAATCGATCCTCAATATTGAGTTTGATCAACAGGTTGTTCGCAAAGTCATATTGTCCCGTGGATTAATTGACCGCTCATGGTGAGGTGGATCGCCAAGTCGTGTGCTAATGCATATCATCAGTGGATCGATCGATCTCTCATCCTTTGGTCAATCTCCATGTCGTGCGCTAATCTTTTTTTCCCGTGGATTGAGTGATCTTGAAGTGGATCGATCGATCTCAACATCTCGGCCAGATTTTGCTTACCTGAAACAAACGAAAATAAAAACAAAAACAAGAAAAACATAAAATGAAAAATGCAGAAGATGAAAAGTACTTATTAGTGGGTTGCCTCCCACTCAGCACTTGTTTATAGTCGTTAGCTTGATTTTGGTCTCAGATGTTAATCATGAGAATCGAAAGGTTGAGCCAATGCACCTTTCGTCCTCCTCCTGTTTTCACAATAGACAATAGAAAGGTAATTTCCCATAATGGCAGAAACACATGTTCATCAAAGCAAGTTACCACATTTGCAAGATATTTCCTAAGATGTTCTTTGAAGTTCGAACCACATGGATGATCAAATGCATTTGATGGAAAGATGAAGTCAATCTCAAGACAGGTTGAGTTTACTAAAGAGATTCAACTTTATCCCAAGGTTTATATGATAATTCCAAGCATTCATCAATGAGCAGAAGGTTAGTAGAGAATACCTTTTTAGTGGGGGGCAATGAAATCTCCTCAACATCATCAATTTCAAGGGTTGTATCACATATACCTACTAGTTGGCTCTGTGTCTGTTCTTGCATAAGAGCTAGCAACCCAATTCTCATATTCTGATTAATTGCTAAACACCAGCTTGGCAATCTTGTCAATTTCTTTGTTGTAATCAATGGTGGAGGTCACTTCAGCATCCTGAGCAGTCTTGGTCTTTTTCTTCTCAATAAGATTACACACCGCTTCATACTTACTGTTGATATTGTTGTACACTCTATCAATTCTTGCATTGATCTCCAATGTAGCTTGTTGATTATGAAGAAGTTGTTGCACCATAGCCTTAATCTCATTCTGATTAGAAGATTATGCTTCACATCTTTCACTTTGGAAATACTTGTAATGCACCCATTCATTAATATATGCTCCATCGTATGACCAATCAATGTAAGGTCTCATGGTCAACAACTTCCTTTTATGTTAGACACACCTGATTCAAAGAAAAGAAAAGTAAAAACAAAAACGTTAGTAAAACTCAAAAATCTTAGAATAAAGTTCAATCTTAGATTAAAAGGCAACACAATTGGTCTTCGGCAGTTGCTCCAAAGTTGATACAAGTTTAATTATACCAATTTAACCTCTCGTGCGTATTGTTTCGATGTAGCACTTAAGGAGAAAATCCACAAAGACAAATGGTTACACTATCAATCTTTAGAAAAAACTTAAGCGAAGACAAATCAAATAATAATGGAAACAAAACAAAACTATAAACAATGTACAACTAATAAATAAAGGCATCAGACGTCAGGAATTCATCGGGAAACATGGAATCAAAATCAGTACACTATTCAGGTCATGCTTTAAACAAATTCTCGACTTAAACATAGAATTCTAGCAAACCCTTTGTCGTGGTGCCTACTACTCTGTTTAACAACCTAGAAATCCTAATTGTCGTTGGTCCTAGAGATGTAAACATGTATTATCGATTGGGTCTAATATGTCCAGAACTAACCTTAACATCAACTTTCGTGGTTAAGGACTAGTTGCTCATCTACACTAGTTCAGGTGCTTAACAGGCTTTTGGAAAGTTAAACAACCTAGAATCATAGACTAGGTGATCAAACTAATCTATGCATTACACACAGCTATAGATGGAGAACTATAATAATCAAAACCTATTTATCCCTAATCATCGATTTCTAAATCCCTAGAAAACCCTAAACCTAATAAAAAACTACTCAAGCATATAAGAAAGAACAAACAATCAAGGAGAATAGATTAACATAATTAAATAGAAAAGAGGTTCAAAAATCTTCTCCAAAGAGTTGTGGAGGCTGAGATCTTCTCCCTAAAAGTTACAAGAACCAAAACTAAAAGATGGCTGTCGAAAAGTAAAAGTTTGCTCTCTAAAACCCTCAAAAACCTAATTTAAATAGGCTAAAAACGCGTCTGGTACAAAATAAGGAAAATTTGGTAATTTCTGGTACAGAAGCGTTGATCGGTCGATCTTGATGTTAGCAGGTCGATCCTCAGATCGGGCGCATCTTCTGGTGGCGTGGAGAATGACCTATCTACAGTAACATCGTCATATTTTCCTAACTGCTTGTCCGATTGCCCTCAAACCACCTCCAAATGAAAGCTAACTCACGTGGTTATCTTGTATCCCAATTTAAGCTCAATCTAACGGTGGGAAGTATTTCAAAAGAATCCAAACTTCTGACGTTTCTGTATGATTCTGCATCTCCATATGCTCGTTTTCACTCTAAACAACTCATCTTCTCCAAATATGACCTATGACTTAGAAAAACTCGATAAAGGACTAAAAGACTCTAAAACACATAATTTGATTCAATAAAACCATGAAAAACAAGAGTTAAAAACCAATAAAAACACCGTCTATCAAAATCATTGTAAACCTTAAACAACTATTTATAAGTTTAGGTTTTTCCGTTTTCTTTTGTATTCAGAATTTCGTTTTCCTTTTTTTCCTATTCCTTTTGGAATAACAATTCTTCTTTCCTTATTTATTTATTTTTTCTAATCTAATTAACAATTTATTTTCATTTTTTTAGAAATTTTCAATTTTTTAAAAACAAACTAACAATTTCTTTTTTGGGTTTTTAAAATGTAAAGATTTTTTTACAATTAAATTTAAAAAGAAAATTTTTATTATTCGCCATCAAGACTCAAACTCTGACATTACAACTAAACTAAAAGATCTTAACCATTTTGCTACCTTAGATTTATGGTATTAGGGGACCTCAAAAATTTATATATTTCGGGTCCTAGACAAATACTTTTTTTTGTTAATATACACACCACTAGCTTATACATATGAATATATACAGAAAATAAAAGAATAAAGAGAAAAGATCGCTGTTTTTTTTATTCTCTTATCTTTTTTACTTTCTCTCCTATTTTTTACTCTTTTTTCTCTTTTTTACTCTCTCTCCTCTTTTTTATTTTCTCTCTTCTTTTTACTCTCTCTCTTCTTTTTTACACACTCTCTCTTTTTTTACTCTCTCTCCTCTTTTTTACTCTCATTTTTTTACTTTCTCTCTTTTTTTATTCTCTCTCTTTTCTACTTTTTCTTTTCTTTTTTTACTCTCTTTTTTTTAAAAAAAAACCCAATGGGGTATTTATTACCAAATGGGTAAACTCAGTTTGCACCCATTACATATGCGTACCCGCCCAATTACCCAGTTATTTTTGATGTTTAAAACGGGTTTTTTATCCATAATTTTTACCAGGTTTTGGCAGGCTAAAACCCATTTTAATATCCCTAATAAAATGTGTTTGATTTTAAAAAGACAAGTAAAAAGATAAAAATTGTCTAGCTATAATATTTAGAGATATAGACTTACGGCTAATGTCTGTATATGTTTGATTTTTATTTTTTTAATTAGGAGTTTCAAAAATATAGACTTGAGTAATATAGTGTAAAGAACTTTTTTTTACCAATTGTGAAATTTGTAAATGATAGAAATGTTTATTTTTGTAGCAAGATAGAAGTAACATACTTAGTTTGAAAATAAAATAATTCAATGAAACCCTGGTTCGTCAAATAAGTGAAAGGTTGTTAAACTGATAGTAACTAAAAGGACACATATCCTAAGAAATAACGTTGATAAATGTCAAAAAGCCAAATAATATCAGTTGAATCAGTTAAATTATGCCGATCAAGTTTCAATATATATTCGAAAAAACCAAATGTTATTAAAAAATGATTTATTGGATATGTAACAAATAATCAAATTTTGTCAACAACTCAAAATGGCCAGCAATTAGCAAGGGAAAAAAAAAGTTCGGGTAAGGGATATTCATTTATAATTACTAAATCTACTATAGATAATTTTGGATGGAGATAAACGAAATAATCAATTATATGATGAAAGAGAACCTTACACTAGATTGACTTTTTGGGATATATATTGGAAAAATAATCAATTATATGATGAAAGAGAACCTTACACTAGATTAACTTTTTGGATATATATTGGAAAACTGTCAATTAAACATTCAACTTACAAAAGTTGGTTGATTTAATTATACACTTTGAATCTAGTTGATTAAATTATTAATTTACAGTTGACGGTAGAAAAATATTAAATTTTGCGTTGACTCGACCAATTGAACATTCCAAAAATATAATTTAATTTTTTTTTAGAATTTGTAAGCCAAATTGATTTTGAAAGTTCGATTAAGTTCTTATATTTATTTTAATGAAACCGTAAGCTTGATTTTCTATTTTTTTCAAGAATATATGTGTTAAATAAACTCAAATTTGAACTCATTCTTGAAAGAATGGAAAAAATCGAGTTTAGAACTTCATTAGAATGAAGATAAAAACTGAATCAAACTTTCAAAAATCGATTTGGCTTTCGAATTTAAGAAAATTTTAAATTTAGAAATTTCAGAATGTTTAATTGGCCGAATTGACATAAAATTCGGTATTTTTTATGGTTAACTGTAAATAAATAATTTAATTGACTAGGTCGAGAATAGATAGTTAAATCAACCAGCTTTTTGTAAATTGAATGTTTAATTAATGGTTTTCCTGATATATATTAAGAACAAAAATATTTTCTACGAAACCGAGAAACATGTTAAATCACAGGTTTTTTTTGTCGAAAGCCCGTATTGGATATTTTCATTAAAAGCCTCTAAAGGCAGAATACATTGGATTAAATTACAAAGAGATACTGGATCTGGCCGACAAGGCCCAATAAAACAAATGGCCCAAGTAGAGAACTCAGAACCACTAATGACGCACTAATACTGCCACGTGTTGACCGTTCATACTTCCTTGCATGCGAAAACACTGGTAACTTTCAGAGAAATTGCCGCCGTAGTCGCTTGATGCCCAACTTTTCTCCTTGAATTAATCGGATGTTTGATCAACACTCCATAAAAAGTTCCATCGGATCTGCCTAAAATTCAAACGCCTTGGATTCTCATCTCCGTTTTTCGCCTCTACGAGACTCCGTGCCGTCAAGACCCAAGTGTATTGATCTCCAACTTAACCACCTTTCCGCTCTTTCTTAGTGAGCGTGTGGAGCATCGAAGAATTACTACCCAAAACCGGAACCGTCGGTGAGAGAGAAGGGGTCTTCAGAAGCCGAAGGGTATGAAGCATAAAGAGATGTTGATCTTTGAATCGCCGAAACGATTTAAGGTGGCCAAAGGCAAAAGAAAGAAAAAGGAAAATCGGAGATAGACTCTGCAATTTATTACCGGCTATAGCTGGAACCGATATTAACAATGGCGAAGCTAGAGGTTCACCAGAGAAGAAAAAACAGTGAAGGCGACGGTACTAAAGGAGCCACCATCGCCATTCACCATAGTTTGGGCAGATCGAGAAGTTGAAGAGACTAGAGGTTTCGAGAGAGTGTGTTAGAGAGAGACAACTCTGAGATAAATCACTCCGTGTTAAATCACATGTTTAGGGTAATGATAGCATTTTTTTTTGGACCAATGGAAAAGATGTGAGATTTGATATTGTAAAAAAATTATATATATAAAAGAAGACTATAACTTTCTAGGGAGACCCTGGGTGTTTTGGAGTTTTTTGATGGTTTGGAGTTTTTTGATGGTGACACATCAGCATAATTATTAATTCAAGTTACTAATAAAATTAAAACAATAATACACATCAACATAATCAGTAATTCAAACTAT
>OVBA01006119.1:0-17861 GCA_900406435.1 Lepidium aucheri
AGCTCTCTAACGGCTAGGTTTTCTTGTAGAAGAAAGTTCGATCTTTATTGATTATCAAAGTTGAAAATTACACAGCTGCAAGGGGACCTTATATAAGGGTCCTATCAGCTAGCCCTAAGGCTGATCAACTCAAAACAAAAAAAATAAAAGATGGGTCACAGCCCATTAACATGCAAAGAAGAAAAATATGCAAAACAACTAACTAGAGTTTGGTTGTGGCCTTGCTTCACAAGTTGAAGCCTTGACCCACTTTATTAAACGAAAATAAAAGCCTATGGACTCTAAGACTCTCTAGTCAAAGGTGCTGGAGCCATTGGGATTGGTGGACCTGCAAACACATTTTAATTAAACACAAAACATACCTTGTTGGACCGAATGAAAGGCCAAGCCTTGTTGGTTGCTTCCAGCTCATGTCTTGACGGTTCTTAGCCCTCTTGATCTGCTTCTTGAATGTCTTGAATGTCTTGGTTCTCTTCTTGACGTGTGGGTTGGTCTCTGGTTGAGTTCTTGGCATTCTCCACACTTCTTGAAAAGACTTCAATATGGCTCTTTTCGATCTTTGTGCGGTCTGATGAAGGAGCATCATCTTCCTTGCTCAAGACGTCAGCTACAGCTTCTCCTAGTTGTTCCCTAAGCTTGCGTGCTCTAGCTCTGTTCATTGGTATGCTTGGTTCAACCGGCTTGATGTCCTCATCAGAGAACTCTAGGGTTATGCGTGCATGAGCTAGGGTAGGTGAAGGATGGGTGACCTTTCAGGGACTGATTCACGGGACTGTGTGAGTGAGGGAAAAACACAAGGAAATATTATGTGGTGATTTGTAGGGTTGATAAACATGTCTTTAAAGCCTCACGTTACATAGCATACCGATCATTTGACTGGTAAGGCGACCACACAGACCTAGAGAGGATATGGGGCCGATTAAGGTGGCACTCGGGGCGTTATTGTCTAATGCTCTTTTTATTGACTCATGTGTTTCTCACAAAATGTTTAGTATACTTAAATTGCTAGAAAACGTTTAAGTAGCAATTACCACTCTCACAAACCATCTAACTCTCTTGTTATTGACTTATGTGCTTCTCACCACTTGTTTAGTAACCTTAAGTTGATAGAGAACGTTTAAGTAGCATGTACTAGTCTAAAAAACCATCTAACTCTCTTGTTATTATCTTATGTTCTTCTCACCACTAGTTTAGTAACCTTGACATGATAGAGAACGTTGAACTAGCTCTTATAATCTCGCAAACCATCTAAGTCTCGTGTTATTGACCTATGTGCTTCTCACCATTTTCTTAGTAACCTTAAGTTGATAGAGAACGTTGAACTAGCACTTACTACTCTCAGAAACCGTTTAACTTACTTGTTGTTGACTTATGTGCTTCTCACCATTTGTTTAGTAACCTTAAGTTGATACAGAACACTTAATTAGCACTTACTAGTCTAACAAACCGTCTAACCCTCTTGTTATTAACTTATGTGCTTTTCACCACTTGTTTGGTAATCTTGTGATTGACTTACGTGCCTCTCACCACTTGTTTAGTAACCTTAAGTTGATAGAGAATGTTTAACTAGCACTTACTACTCTCACAAACCATCTAAATCTCTTGTTATTGTTTCGTTACCTTAAGTTGATAGATAACATTGACTTAGCACTTATAAGTCTCACAAATCTTTGAACTCTTTTGTTAATGACTTATGTGCTTCCCACAACTTTTTTAGTATTCTTAAGGTGATAGAGAACATTTAACTAGCACTTACTACTCTCACAAACCATCTAACTCTATTCTTATTGACTAATGTTCTTCTCACCAGTTGTTTAGTAAACTTAAGTTGATAGAGAACGTTGACCTAGCACTTGCTACTCTCACAAACCGTCTAACTCTCTTGTTATTGACTCATATGTTTCTCACCAGTTGTTTAATAACCTTAAGTTGATAGTGAATGTTGAACTTGCACTTTTACTCTCACAAACCATCTAACTATCTTGTTATTGACTCACGTCCTTCTCACCACTTGTTTAGTAACCTTATATTGATAGAGAACATTTAAGTAGCACTTACTACTCCCACAAACCATCTAACTCGCTTGTTATTGTCTAATGTGCTTCTCACTACTTGTTTAGTAACCTTAAGTTAATAGAAAACGTTGAACTAGCACTTATACTTTCACAAATCGTCTAACTCTCTTGTTATTGACTCATGTGCTTCTCACCACTTACTATTCTCCCAAATTATCTCACGTGCTTGTTATTGAATCATGTGCTTTTCACTACTTGTATAGTGATAACAGGATTTTACCCTATTAGTCAAATCATATTACACTAAGATGTCGATGTTGTATAATAGGTGTCAATCCAAGTGGGAGTGTAACTAGCAATCAGAATGTGATAGACTATTCTAATTCAAGCCAAATCAGTTTAATGGTTTCGTTATCTATCAACCTAAATGAGAAACTTAAACAAAAAGAAACAATAATATAAAGTACTCAGAAGAAAGCACGTCTAAAAGAAGAAACATAAAAGCAATGAGTAAAAGTGTAGTGAAAGCAAGGTGCAGTAAAATTAGAGTGCAGCAAAAGTAGAAATAAAACTAGTGCAAGAAATTAAGCAACAAATGAGAAAGAGGGATTCTCGAGGGTTAGAGATCATGGATGAGCGCCTCACTTAAATCTACTAAATCACTTAACAAAACTCTAACAGAGCAAGTTTCTAGGCAATTAGTTCATACCTAATGAATCCACTCTCGTGGCAAAGAAAATCAGAAAAGCTATCAACAAACCTTATCATCATAAGCGTTTAACAACCTAACTAGCGTGAAGCGAAAACCAACAAAAGCCTAATCAACACCTTTGACATTCGATCTCTTGAGCTAAGAATGTAAATCTATGAACCGGTTAAATCAGACAGTTCATTATACTTTCGAGCAATAAACATCTATGAACAAATTTCGATTGATGAGAACAAAATAAGCATTTAACAACAGCGTAATAGAAGAAACCAAATCCAAATCTACTCTTAAGCGACCTAGTAAGTATTAAGATCCACGCTGGTCTAATCCACTCCCTCATGAACCTTAGCTAATCTACTCATAACACATTGGAAAATCTATCAGAATAACAATCGAAGTGGATGACATGATAATAGAATTTAGAATGAAAAAGAATTCAATGAAATTAAACTGGAATTCCAGTAGGTGTAGTGGCCCATTTTGAGTGGTGAGCGCCTTAGTCCGACCCCTTTGAGTAAAGTGGCCTTTTGAGTGTGAGTATGCTTGGCATCACCATCGAGTGACAGTGAGAGGTGGTGAGTGGCGGCAGTGGGGACTCGAATCCAGACTCGAGTGTTGTCAAACTTGACTACAAACTCAAGTGTTCTTCTCTTGGTAGCGCTTAGAGCTCATTATTCTGTCCTAAAGCTTCCTTAATGTTCTGGATGCTCCAACTATGCTCCAAAGTACCTGAAAACCCTTCATATGTGACATACGTGCAATACGAATGTAAAGTGTGCAAACAAAGCTAATAAGACCCTAGAGCATGTGCAAATGTTGTGAAATGTATGCAACATAAACTAAAAACAACACCTAAAACATACACATATATCAACTTCCACATCTTAGACTTTGCTTGCCCTCAAGCAAATGCGTAGAACTAAGCTGGAGAAGAATTTGCAATGCGGGGAACTCAGAACCGGAAACAAGCTGAAACACATGCGAAATTCAAGGTCCTAGTTGCGAGTTCTAATGGTGTAGTTCAAAAAAGCCTTACTTAAAAACTTTAGTCATGACAATCATAATTCAATTTAATCTCAGCCACAACTTAATTACGCATTCAAATAGACCTATCCTCTTGACATTCATTAGTTTAATCACCATGTGTCATGTATAAGCATTACTAGAGAGCTTGTTTGGTTAATGGTCAGGTCGAGAGATTAGAATGATCAATTTTCTGTAACTAGCCAAGCAATGTGCACAAGGGATCACTCATGAATGGACAAAGCTTTAGCATAATGCTAAAGGTGAGAACCAACAGATGCATACAAATCCATTATCTTATCTACCCACTATACCAAAAATGAGTCTTATCCTAGCCAATCTAACCCAAAAAACGATCCTACTCTACCCAATCATTTGGCTATTTTTTTTTTCCGCCCATATACAATTATCAACTTTAGCTTTCCAGTGTTATTATAAGGAGAGGGGCTTCTAAACTTCTTCTAGTGGTTTTGGGTTTCTCATTACGCTCTCTGATTCAATTTTGTTTTTAATTTATCTAGACAGTTTGTGTCTTCTTCTCTGAACTGCACTTGGAACCTTTCACATTAGCATTCCCAAAATCTTCACTAGATTATTGTACACTTATACTTTCTGCCCTTTATCTTCCTTGACTATTTCACTTAGAACTTTTCCTTTCCCATTCTTTCCATATCTTTTTTTCCTGCTTAAACTCAAGCGATTCCCATTCCAAACCTAAGCAAACCACCTAGTCCTAGTCTGGTCCAAAAATCATGGACCAGAAACTACATAAGACCATGGCTTTGTCGGCTCTCTTCTAATACCTTATGCCGAGCTCAGACCAAAAATAGGCCTCACATTGACACACAAACAATTCATGGTTTGAAATAAGTCAAGATGTAGCAAGGTGGGAATTCTACTTGGATAACAAGGTAGCAGCATAAAGGAAAAAGATAATCCAAGTATTATGTTCTATCCACAAGCTCTAGATTGATGCAAAGACAAGATAATTAGCATTCAGTTTTATGGTTATCACTTAGTGACTATAGGCGTCAAATCAAAACATGTCTAATCATAGTGTGAGACTTGTGCTAAACATTTCTAATATGGTTCAGTCTTAACTTTTCACAAAAGCATGGAATGCAACAAAGAACCTAGAAACTAGGGCCTTGAATCTAGCAAGTCAATCAGTAAGTTTAAGCGGCTATTATCCTCATAATTCCCTGTGCATCTAGACTCGATCCTACATGGTATGCAGCTACGTGACACTACATGACACTAAAATCTTATTTTTTAGATGCAATTTGTGATAAAGATGTGAAATAAAACTAAGAACACAGAAAACAAAGTTAGTATCTTCTAGAACCCTCCCCCAAAAATAATCACACAGTACCTTGTGTGTATAAAAGCTTGAAGGAGAATTCTAGATTAACAAACAATAAACAAGCATGCAATGATATATACAAAAGAGTGGGAAACAAATACCTTCGTCTAACGCCTCCCAAACAAGGCCCACCCTGTCGGATCCATGTCCATGTTGTCGTCATGGGGTTGTGGCTCAAAGTTGACTCAAGTGGGTCCAAAATGTTCACAATCGGTTGTGCCAATAAGTCATGTGATTGAACCTCTGTGCCAGCAAGTTGCGGCTCATTGCTTATACTTCTTCTTCAATGGGTCGGATCGACGATCTCTTGCGTAGTGGTAGCTCTGCACTCGCCTCAGGTTGTGACTCTGAAGTGCCTGCAAGAGCATAATTATACATAGAGTTGTTAGGTTTGACCGCATGCCCAAAATCTAGAGCTGAGTTGGGGTTAAAGATTGGATATTGGGGAAGTGTCTCCAGCTGCTCGAAACGTCGAGTTGTCTCCTGCTTCTCAAGTTGGGGCAGCGGTGTATGGGTGCGTGATGATTCCCTGTGGGGTTTTTCTGAGGTTGAGCGCCGTCTAGATTGCCATGAGGTGGAGACCGAGCGGTGGTGGGATTGGTTTTCTGAGGTCTGGGGGAGTCAAATGCCTCTCTCTGCGAGAGCTAGAGCTGAATCCAAGCGAGTTGAATGAATTAGTAAGGTTGGTGATTTGCTTGGCATTCCATATGCACAATTTCTGTAAAAGAGCAATACGCTTATGAGCAGCTTCTAGAACCTTTGATATCTTTGGTTGTTGGCAGCTTAGCTGAGGCGAGAAACTATATGGTGACCACCTTAAATGTGTTGTGTGGGTGAGAGAAAAACTACATTAACCCATAATTCTCAAGCATCAGATTCACATCCTTGGCGATGCCAAGTTTCACCATCGTTTCCCTTTGGATATACTAGGTTCTAGACACACTCATTACCCTGAAATCCCTGAGCACTTCTTTGCAAGTCACAGTCTGTGGCATGCTCTCCTCGTCCTAGTCGGCAATACCATCATCATTCTCCTCTGCGCTACTGGCATCTTTCATAGAAACATCTCCCTGCGCTTCTTCCCTGATAGCCTTGCCTCTACGTGTAGCAGCTTTGCTCGTTCCAATTACTCTGACGGTGAATCTTCATCTTCTACATCTATTGGAGACCCCTCTGCCATAGAGAGCGTAAGTATCCTCTTTGAGATCCTCTCTCGTGACTTCCTCATTATGCACTATTTGTAAACAAGGTAACAGCTATGGAGACTCGAGTATCAAGCGTGTGGCAGCGCATGGAGCAGTTTGAAGTCGCATTGGAGTCGAATACATAATCAAGTAATGCATGAATTAGCGGCTGCAAAGGAGACTCGACTTTGGGTGACGCATGTGGTATATCTTGTGGCATGTTAAAATTTTTGAGACTGGCGCGTCGAGCTTCTATTTGCTACACTCAGATGTGTGTATGATACGCGACTTTCTGGATCGAGTCTTTGTGGCTTGAGGTGAACGTTGATGGCTCGAAATGATTTGAGTGTTAGAGGAGACGCATCGCGGCGCGTGTTTGTTCTCCATCTCAATGCGGCAAGTTTGTAGTGACGAAGAAATAGTGAAAACGGTGCTAAGGAGGCTCAAAATAATCTCGAGTGTAATGGGAAACTCGAAGTCGTTGGCGGCTGTTGCTAAGCTCGAAACAAAATCGAGTGTAAGAGGACGCTTGGATAAACTTCAATTGTGGTTTTGTTGACTCAAAATCGAACATGTACGTAGCATGGTCTCTAACTCTGGACTTGCTAAATTTGCTTTTTTCTCTCCAAACTAGATGAAAACTTACACAAATAAAAACTCAGAAGGAGAGATGGGCTCGAAATGAAATGTTGTTATGTGTTTTCGATTTTGAGTGTTCTTCACAAGAGAGATGAAGGTGTATGTTTTATAAGCAAAGGAGAATGGAGTAAGCTTCTAGTGCAGGAAAAGTGCAACAAAGATGTTGGAGTGCGAGGAAACAAAGTTGAGTGGAGTGGTAGGAGGGAGCAAGATTCCTTCTCCTGATTTTGGGATGTCCTACACTCGAGTACCAACTGACCAAAGATTTTTTTTATTTTTTTTGAAGAATTTGTTTCAAGCCCAGTAGAAATCTAGTGCATCGGACTCCTGAAACGAAAGAGAAATATCAAAGCAAAAGATAGAAAAAAGTAAAGAGATGGAGAATCAAATTTAAATTATTCAAAAGGATATCGTGGAACTTCCTCCAAATGAGCTTATTTAGAGTTACTAGGCTTGAATTTTCAGTCCCCTCAGAGATGGGGTGGTTCATCGAGAGGAGTAGATGTCCTCTCGGTAATAGTCTCATCAGCAAAATAAGATTTCACCCTTTGCCCATTTACAGTAAAATTTTCGCCATCATTGTTGATTAGAGCTACAGCTCCATATGGCAAAATTTCTCTGACTCGAAATGGACCAGACCACTTTGACTTCAGTTTTCCAAGAAAAAGTTTAAGGCTAGAGTTGAACAGAAGTACTTGATCACCAGCTGTGATCTGCTTGGGGCTATCTTCTTGTCATAGAGGTCTTTAGTTCTTTCCTTATAAATTTTTGAGCTCTCATAAGCTTCAAGTCGAGCCTCCTCTAACTCATGTAGATCCATTAGTCTCTTCTCTTGCGCAGTCTTGAGATCAAAATTCAGCAACTTCGTAGCCCATAGTGCTTTGTATTCTATCTCAACTAGCAGGTGGCATGATTTCCCATACATCATCTAAAAAGGAGTACTACCAATCGGTGTTTTAAATGCTATTCTGTAGGCCCATAGCATGTCATCTAACTTGACTGCCTAGTCTCGCTTTATAATTCCCACAACTCTAGCTAGAATGGCTTTAATCTGCTTGTTCGAGACTTCTAACTGACCACTTGTGTGTGGGTAATAAGGCATAGCTACTTTGTGCTTAACTCTATGCTTCTTCAGCATTTTCTCAAACGACTTGTTAATGAAGTGGGAGCTTCCATCACTGATCACGACTCTTGGGACTCCAAACTGAGAAAAAATTATGCTTTTGAACAATTTTAGCACCACTTTAGCGTCATTCGTTAGGCATGCAACTGCTTCAACCCACATAGAAAAATAATCGATTGCTACTAGAATGTAATAATTTCCATGTGATGGTGGGTTGAATGGCCCCATGAAATCAATCCCCCAACCAAAAAACACCTCAATCTCAAGAATCGGATTCTGTGGTGTTTCATTCCTCTTGCTGATGTTGCCCATCCTCCGTCACATATCACATTTTGAGATGAAAGCTTGAGCGTCTTTAAAATAGTCGGCCACCATAATCTTGCTTGTAGAATTTTTTGAACCGTCTTGAATGTGGCAAAGTGACCACCATACATTGACCCATAACAATGCTCCAAAACACCCTAAAATTCTTCCTTTGTAATGCACCGCCTGAACAATCCATGAAATCCCTTCTTGTAAAATAAGGTTTCTTCTTCTGATAGGAAACGGAACTCTTAGGCACTTCACCGACGAAAAGATAATTCACCAAATCTGCGTACCAAGGCAATGTAGCTCAGGTGAGGTTGCCCTTAATCTTAAAACAATTCTGCACTGGACTGAAGGTCATGAAGTGTTTGTCTGGCATCAAGTCATCAATAGGAATCGAGTCCTCTATCTTCATTCTTGACAGATGGTCGGCCACACCATTCTCTACCCCTAGCTTATCCATAATTTCCATGTCAAACTCTTGGAGTAGCAGTATCCACCTCAGTAACCATTGCTTAGCGTCTTTTTTTTCATGATGTACTTCAAATCTGCGTGATCAGTATGCAAAATCACCTTCAATCCAACTAGGTATCATCTGAACTTTTCAAATGCGAAGACTACTACAAGGAGTTCCTTCACGGTGGTTGCATACTTGATTTGGGCATCATCAAGCGTCCTACTCGCATAGTAGATCACATTTAAGTTCTTGTCTTTTCTCAGACCCAAAACTGCTCCCACAGCGTAATCGCTTGAATGACACATGATTTTGAAAGGTAGAGTCCAATATCGGGCCTTCACTATTGGTGCAGACATCAAAGCTTCTTTGATCTTCAAGAATGCTTCCAAATACTCGGAGTCAATTGTGAACTCGACTTCTTCGCACAGGGTGCGAGTTAATGGCCTTACAATCTTAGAAAACTCCTTAATAAGTCTCCTATAGAACCCGGCTTGGCCAAAAAAACTCATGACATTCTTTAGTGAATTAGGAGGCTGCAGCTGAACCATAACCACGATCTTGGCCTGATCAACCTCAATCTCTTTTTCAGATATCTTGTGACCCAAAACGACTCCTTCCCTGACCATGAAATGACACTTCTCCCAATTCAGCACCAAGTTTGTTTCCATGCACCTGCTAAGTACCCTGTACAAATTTAACAAGCAATAGGAGAAGGAGAAGCATAGACAGAGAAATCATCCATGAAGACTTCAACCATCTCCTCAATTAGATCTGATAAAATAGATGTCATGCAGCGTTGAAAAGTAGCAGGTGCGTTGCACAAACCAAATAGCATTCTCCCATATGCAAATGTTCCATAAGGACAAGTAAATGTCGTTTTTTCTTGGTCATCAAGGTGTATAGGGATTTGAAAGAATCCACTGTACCCATCTAAGAAGGAGTAGTATTTCTGATTAGCTAACTATTATACATTTGATCAATGAAAGGAAGTGAGAATCGATCTTTCCTAGATGACGAATTCAACTTCCTATAATCAATACACATTCCATGGCCAGTGATAGTTCGAGTGGGGATCAATTCATTTTTATCATTCCTAACAACAATAATTCTTCCCTTTTTAGGGACGCAATAAACTGGTGAAACCCACTTATTATCAGAAATAGGATATGCGACATCAACATCTAGCAACTTAAGAATTTCCTTTTTCTACCACTTCCTTTAAATTAAGATTCAATCTCTTTTGAGGCTCAATGCTTGAATGTGATTGGTTTTCAAAGTGAATCCTATGAGTGCAAAGACAAGGTGATATGCCTCTAATGTGAGCTAGAAAATAACTTATGGCTCTTCTAAACCATTTCAATTCAGTCAATAGCATGTTCAATTCATCACCACTCAAAGCATCATTAACAATCACATAATAGGTGGAATTAGGGCCAATAAAGCGTACCTTAAACCTGCACGGAGTGGTTTTAATTCCACTTTAGGAGCTTTTAGCTTAGAGCAGTCATCATCGACTATAGAAGTGGTGGTGTCGAGCATTTGTAGCTCGAATCTCGTAGTTGAGTTAGGCACGACTTCTATCCAATCTCTGCTAACTGCTCTGAACTCAAAACTCGGTTCATCCAACTCCTCAATCCTAATTGGCCTCTTGACTGGCTTGTGAGCATCTGGAAGTTTTCTATAGCATTCAGCTTCCATAATCAAGTACCCATCTACAGCTGGTTTAGTCAAGGCGACTTGCAGTTGATCTTCTACTGCCAACTCCTCCAATAGCTCATCAGCTAGAGCATCCATTTCCTAAACTGAGATCATCTTACTTTCAATGGTTGGCTTCTTCATAGCGTTATTGATGTTGAACTTCATTTTAAGGTCTAGACTCAGGTTTAACTTGATCGTTCCATTCTACACATCAACCAATGCTCTTGTTGTAGCTAAGAATGGTCGTCCAAAGAGAAATGGGTCCTTGGGTTCTTCGTTCATGTCCAGCACAATGAAGTCAGTTGGTATTTCAACTTCTCTGACCTTCACAGGAAGATCCTCTAAAATATTATGAGGGATTCTCACTCATCTATCCACTAAAACCAACAATTGTAGGTTTTGTGATCAGTAAAGCTTAACCTCTGTGCAACCAAAAATGGCATGAGACTTATTGATGCGCCAAGGTCGCATAAGCACTTAGTGAAAGATAAGGGTCCAAGTGAACAAGGAATCATAAAGGTGACAGGATCACCTAGCTTCTTTCGCATAACCTTCCTTTGGATGATGGCGCTGATCTCGTGAGTCAATACTACCATACCCTCAACTTCTTGAGTCTTCTCCTTAACTGCATCTTTCAAGAATTTCTGGTAAGGAGGTATCAGCATAAAAGCATCCAAGATGGGGATCTTCACCTCTATGTCTTTTATCTGCTTGTCGAACATGGCTTTATACTTCTCAGTCAGATCTTTCTTGAACCTTTGAGGAAAAGGCTGATGAGGTTTCTTCTTCTCCTGAGTCGCTAAAGGGTTTGCGCATCAGAAGTGTTGGAATTAGAGTTAACTCGGTCTAGTGTGTCAAGATTGGAATCTGGCGTGGGTTTGTCCACAGTAAGTGGCATGTGACCACCATCAGGTCTAGTCACTTGTCCGAGTGGGGCCTCTGGAGTGGATTCTTTGGCCTGATCCTTGATGATGCAATCCTCTCCCACTTTAATTTTATTGTCCTCACCATCCTTAGAATTCTCTACACGAATTTACATCCCACGATTCAGAGAATGACTCTGAATTCTTCTGCATAAACTTGGAAATGTCATTTTGAAGCTTTGCAGTCCTAGAGGTAGAGAAAAACTTGGCAAGAAATGCAGATTTGCAAGCGTCCCATGTACTAATAGAGCCCTGAGGTAAATGTTTCTCCCAAGTATGTGCTTTGTCCCCAAGAGAAAATGGGAATAACCTCAACTTAAAGGCATCCTCACTGACACCATTGACCTTACTCAGGTTGCAGAGCCTTTTAAATTCATCCATATGATCGAGAGGGTCCTCCACAAGCAGTCCATGGAACTTATGGTTTTGTATCATGGAGATGAGACTACTTTTGATCTCCAAGTTCTTGTTTGAAATGGCTAGAGGAACAATTCCTTGTCGCTGAGTGTGACTCCTGGGTGCGTCTTCCGCTCCGATTGTTCTAGGTATCCTAACAGGTAACACTTGTTCATGGTGCGTTTCCTGTGGTGCCAACGACGTCTTTGAATTTGATCCATCATGGGATGTTATTTCCGCTGATTTTTCTTGTGTGTTGTGGAGTAGGTTATTCGGCTCTCAATTCACGTGGAAGTCTGCCAATGTTGTCAAGGGGAGGGAAAAGATTCTGGCTGCCTTGAGAACATGTCTGCATACAATGGGGAGTTCAACTCGAGTTTTAAGTTCACCCTGACACAGACGAAGGCAAACCAAAGTTAGCGAGAAACAGAAAAATAACTTGATCTGAAAAGTCTGAAATTCTAATCATAGTAAACATAAACCCAGTTGACAACTACGCTAATTTGATAACAGGATTTTACCATATTTGTCAAATCCTATTACACTAAGATGTAGATGTAGTCTAATAGGTGTCAATCCAAGTGGGAGTGTAACTAGCGATCAGATTGTGAGAGACTATTCTAATTCAAGCCAAATCAGTTTAATGGTTTCGTTATCTAGCAACCTAAATGAGAAAATTAAACAAAAAGAAACAATAATAGAAAGTACTAAGAAGAACGCAAGTCTAAATGAGGAAACGTAAAAGCAATGAGTAAAAGTTCAGTGAAAGAAAGGTGCGGTAAAATAGAGTGCAGCAAAAGCAGAAATAAAACTAGCGCACGAAAGTAAGCAACAGTTGAGAAAGAGGGGTTCTCGAGGGTTAGAGATCATGGACCAGCACCTCACTTAAATCTACTTAATCGCTTAACAAAACTCTAACAGAGCAAATTTCTAGGCAAACAAACTCCGAAAAGCTATCAACAGACCTTATCATCATAAGCGTTTAACAACCTAACTCGCGTGAAGCGAAAACAAAATCGAGCTTAATTAACACCTTAGGCATTCAATCTCTTGAGCTAAGAATGCAAATCTATGAAACGGTTAAATCAGACAGTTCAATACAATTTCGACTACTAAACGTCTATGAACGAATTTTGATTGATCAGAATGAAATAGGAATTTAACAACACCAAAACAGAAGAAACCAAAGCAAATCTACTCTTAAGCGACCTAGTAAGCTTTAAGATCCATGCTGGTCTAATCCACTCCCTTACCAATCCTACCTAATCTACTCACAACACATAGGTGAAGCTAACAAAATAAAAATAAAAGTGGATGACATGATCATAGAATTTAGAATGAAAAAGACTTCAATGAAATTAAACTAAAATTGCATAAAAGATCATAAAACTAAGGAAGAATTCTTGTTCTAGAATTACAACAATGAAAACCTCAAAAGGTTTCTGAAGCAGTGGTAAACTTAGATAATCCTTCTTCGTAACAACCAAGGGGTCTTTATACTTAGACCCCCTCTTAACCTAAAAAAAGAGAAATTAACATAATGTTTTTGTGACTAAAGATGGTTAGGCCCAGTAGGTGTAGTGGCCCATTTCGAGTGGTGTGCACATTAGTTCGGCCTTTTTGAGTAAAGTAGCCTTTCGAGTATGAGTATGCTTAGCATCACCATTGAGTGACAGCGAGAGGTGGCGAGTGGCGGTAGTGGGGACTTGAATCCAGACTCGAGTGTTGTCAGAATCCACTACAAACTCAAGTGTTCTTCTCCTGATTGCGCTCAAAGCTCGTCATCCAAAACGTTTTGGATGCTCCAACTATGCTCCTAAGTACATGAAAACCCTTCATATGCGACAAGCGTGCAATGCGAATGTAAAATGTGCAAACGAAGCTAATAAGACCCTAGAGCATGTGCAAATGTTATGAAATGTATGCAACATGAACTAAAATAACGCCTAAAACATAGTAAAATACACATATATCATTTAATAACATTAAGTTGATAGAGAACGTTGAAGTAGTACTTACTACTCTCACAAACTGTCTAGGTCTATTCTTATTGACTTATGTGCTTCTCACTACTTGTTTAGTAACCTTAAGTTAATAGAGAACGTTCAACTAGCACTTATACTCTCATAAACTGTCTATGTAATACCCCGATTTCAGGAAATATGATATGTGGTTGTGCTTGAAGAGAGGTTTAAAAGGATTAATTTAGCCACCTATTTCAGCAGAGAGAACTCCAGGGTTAAGCATGCATGACCTAGAATAGTTGAAGAATGGGTGACCTTTCGGAAAGTGATTCCCGGGACCATATGAGTGAGGACAAAACATAGGGAAAGATCATGTGGTAATTTGTCGGGTCGGTAAACATGTCTTTAAAGCCTCTAAGACGTACCATACCGACCGTTTGACCAGTAAAGTGAGCCCACAAGCACGAAGAGGATGTAGGGCCTATTAAGGTGGCGGTCAGGGTGTTATAGTCTAACTCTCTTGTTATTGAAACATGTGCTTCTCACCAAATAATTAGTAAACTTAACTTGATAGAGAACGTTTAAGTAGCATTTACAACTCTCACAAATCATCTAACGCTCTTGTTATTGACTTATGTGCTTCTCACCACTTTTTTAGTAACCTTAAGTTGATAGAGAATGTTTAAGTAGCATTTACTACTCTAACAAACCATCTAACTCTCTTGTTATTATATTATGTGCTTCTCACCACAAGTTTAGTAACCTTAACATGATAAAGAATGTTGAACAAGAACTTATACTCTCACAAACCGTCTAACTCTCTTGTAATTGACTTATGTGCGTTTTTCCACTAGTTTTGTAACCTAAAGTTCATAGAGAACGTTTAAGTAGCACTTAATACTCTCACAAACCATTTAACTCTCTTGTTATTGACTTATGTGGTTCTCACCACTTGCTTAGTAACCTTAAGCTGATAGAGGACGTTGAACTAGCACTTACAACTCTTTGAAGACGTCTAACTCACTTGTTATTGACTTACATACTTCTCACCATTTGTTTAGTAACCTTAAGTTGATAGAGAACGTTTAACTAGCGGTTACTACTCTCACAAACCGTCTTACACTCTTGCTATTGAATTTATGCTTTTCACCACTTATTTAGTAGCCTTAAGTTGATAGAGAATATTGAACTAACTCTTACTATCCTCAAAAACCGCCTAACTCTCTTGTCATTTACTTAGGTGCTTCTCATCACTTTTTTAGTAACCTTAAGTTGATAGAGAACATTTAACTAGCACTTACTACTCTCACAAACCATCTAACTCTCTGGTCATTGACTTATGTGCTTCTCACCACTTATTTAGTATCCTTAAGTTGATAGAGAACGTTGAATTAGCAATTACAACTCCCACAAACCGTCTAAGTCTCTTTAAATTGACTTAGATGCTTTTCACCACTTGTTAAGTATTCTTATGTTGACAGAGAACATTTAACTAGCACTTACTACTCTCACAAACCGTCTAACTCTGTTCGTATTGAATTATGTGCTTATCACCACTTGTTTAGTAACCTTAATTTGCTAGAGAACGTTGACCTAGCACTTACTAGACTCAAACCATCTAACTCTCTTGTTATTGACTCATACGTTTCTCACCACTTGTTTAGTAATCTTAAGTTGATAGTGAACGTTTAACTAGCACTTATACTCTCATAAATCATCTAAATATCTTATTATTGACTAACATGCTTCTCACCACTTGTTTAGTAACCTTCAGGTGACAGAGAAAATTTTAGTAGCACTTACAACTTTCAAAACCAATCTTACTCGCTTATTATTGACTCATGTGCTTCTAACTACTTGTTTAGTAATCTCAAGTTGATAGAAAACGTAGAACTAGCACTTATACTCCCACACACCGTCTACCTCTCTTGTTATTAACTCATGTGCTTCTCACCACTTGTTTAGTAAACTTAACTTGATAGAGAATGTATAAGTAGCACTTACTACTCTCACAAACAATCTAACTCTCTTGTTCTTGACTTATGTACTTCTCACCACTTTTTTAGTAAATTAAGTTGATAGAGAACATTGAACTAGCACTTACTACTCTCACAAATCGTCTAACTATCTAGTTATTAACTCATTTGCTTCTCAGCACTTGTTTAGTAACCTTAAGTTAATAGAGAATGTTGAACTACCCACTTACAACTCTAACAAACAGTTTAACTCTCTTCTTATTGATTTACATGCTTCTCACTACTTGACTCATATTCTTTTCACTACTTGTTTAGTAACTTTAAGTTGACAGAGAACGTTTAACTAGCACATACTAGTCTCACATACCGTCTAACTCTCTTTTTATTGACTTATGTGCTTCTTATCACTTCTTTAGTATTCTTTAGTTGATCGAGAAAGTTGAACTAGCATTTACTACTTTTACAAACCATCTAACTCTCTTGTTATTGAGTCATGTGCTTCTCACCACTAGTTTAGTAACCTTAAGTTAATATAGAATGTTGACCAAACACTTATTACTCTCACAAACCTTCTAACTCCTTTGTTATGGACGTACATGCTTCTCACCACTAGTTTAGTAGCCTTAAATTGATAGAGAATGTTTAACTAGCAATTACTATTCTCACAAACCGTCTTACTCTCTTGTTATTGAGTCATGCTCTTCTCACCACTTGTTTAGTAACCTTAAGTTGATAGAGAACGTTGAACTTTCACTTATACTCGCACAAACCGTATAACTCTCCTGTTATTAACATATGTGCTTCTCACCACTTGTTTAGTAACCTTAAGTTGATAATGAACGTTGAACTAGCATTTATACTCTGACAAACTATCTTACTCTCTTGTTATTGACTCACATGTTTCTCAGAACTTGTTTAGTAACGTTAAGTTGATAGAGGACATTTAAGTAGCACATACGACTCTCACAAAACATCTAACTCCCTTGTTATTGACGCATTTGCTTCTCACTACTTGTTTACTAACCTTAAAGTGATAGAAAACGATGAACTAGCACTTACTACTCTCACAAACTGTCTAACTCTCTTGTTATTGTCTTATGTGCTTCTCACCACTTGTTTAGTAACCGTAATTTAATAGAGAATGTTGAACTAGCACTTAGACTCTCACAAACTATGTAACTCTCTTGTTATTGACTCATGTTCTTTTCACCACTTGTTTAGTAAACTTAACTAGATAGGGAACGTTTAAGTAGCACTTACTACTCTAACAAACCATCTAACTCTTTGTTTTTGACTTATGTGCTTCCCACCTCTTGGTTAATAACCTTAAGTTGATAGAGAACATTGAACTAAAACTTATACTCTCACAAACCGTCTAACTCTCTTGTTATCACTATTTTTTTAGTAACCTTAAGTCGATAGAGAACATTGATCTAGCACTTACTAATCTCAAAAACCAAGTAACTCTCTTGTTATTGACTTATGTGCTTCTCACCACTTGTTTAGTATATTAAGTTTATAGAGAACGTTGAACTACAGCTTATTCTCTCACCAACCGTCTAACTGTAATACCCACACTCGGTAAATCCGCAAACATACGAGGTGTGGTACGTGAGTATAGTACGAACGGATGAACCAAACTAGCCCATTTGGTTTAGACAAGTTAAAAAAGGGCATTGGAAGCCTAAGGAATGATAAAGAGCAAGTAAAACCATGGAAAATAGGCTAAGAAAGGAATTTAGGACAAGATTTAAGAATTGGGACCGAACTGGTCGGTTCGGACAGCTCGGTTGGTTCGGACAGGATTGGTCGGGTCGGACAGCTTGGTCAGATTTAGACAGCTTGGTCGGATTTGGACAGCTTGGTCGGATTTGGACAGCTTGGTCGGATTTGGACAACTTGGTCAGATTTGGACAGCTTGGTCGGATTTGGACAGCCCTGTCGGATTTGGACAGCTTGGTCGGATTTGGACAGCTTGGTCGGATTTGGAAAGCTTGGTCCGGATCAGAGATGGTTGGTATTATTTTGGACATAAACCTCCTAGGTTGGGACATGTTATGTTTAGCTTTGGACAAGCTTGATTCG
>OVBA01006120.1:0-17855 GCA_900406435.1 Lepidium aucheri
TCAAATATATATATAATTAAGTAATTAATAAATTTACATATATAAATCAAACCATTAATAAATAAATAAAACAAACAAATATTACTTAACCCGTGCATAGCACGGGACATCATCTAGTAAGATAATATTTATACAAACACAAAAGTTATCGCTAACTTCGGATACTACAATCATCGCATAATCACAAAAAATGCTATATTGTTGTGCTATAAATACCATTTTTCTGTAGTGAGAGTAACACTAGGTTTTCTCTCATAGCCAGAATGAATTGGATCTGTTGTTTAGGTTGATTAATATTATTAGTGTTTTCCTGCTTATATGAATTTAAGGCTTATTCCTAGGATCGATCACCTCAGGAATTTGATTCTAGATCCTATTTGCACGTTATCGCGTGGTAGATAAGGTTTTGAAGTCAATAAGTAGAACAATATTTAACTTAAATATGTCAGAACCTTACAATAAATATAAATGATTTAATATTAATATACTAGTCATTTTGGTAAAAAAGGGTAATGTTTGATCATTTAGTTACAAATTTAAACACTGTAATTTTATATTTTCGTGTATTGAATATCGGTACATCGTTTATACATTGTTATTTTTGTTATATTAATTATATAATTTAAAATAATACTCTTATTTTATACATTGTTATTTTTGTTATATTAATTATATAATTTAAAATAATACTCTTATTTTTTTGATTACTTATATTTCCCAAATTCTTTTCTGTACATATACCATAATTTCCTGACTTAGTAAAACTTTGGGAATAGTTCGGGAAATAAATTTTGAGTCCCAAAGTTCTCGTACCGTTCCCGATTTCCCGAATTCTCGTCCCGTTTTGTAACAGGAATTATTTGGGAAGTAAATCTAATTTCCCAAAATAACCATTTCCGACCCGTTCCCGTAATTTTCCATCATGTTTCCCGTTATGTCCAAGACTAAACATAATCTTTGATATTCCTAGTGGAAGACAGAGCTGTGTTGTGAACAGTGTACTGGTTAGTTCAATAGTGCAAACATTTTCAGTCTCGTGCTTTGAGTTTGTAAACCATTATAATTGGTTTGTCCATAGGGTAATTTTCTTAGGGATTAGCATCATCGAGAGGTGGTTTGGTCTAACTTAACCATAGTTTTGTAACGATGCTTACGAGAATCAATTTATTTGTTAGTTTATGCAATTCATTTTTATACTATTTAATTTTATTAGTAGTTAAGTTTGTGAAAACCCCAAAAACCCTCTTTTCGATTGCTCTAACATAGGATTAATCTTTGCAAGTTTGTTGTCCTAGCCTTTGTTCCCTGTAGATTGAATCCTGATCATATCACATGTCATTTTTGAATTCTGATCACACTAGATGACATTTACGGTGTTGTACTTAGGGTAAAACCTGAGTCACATCACCCAGCCATGCTTCGTTCTCTGCAAACTGCAGTCGAAGTCCCACATGTATATTTGGCATGATTCTGGAGAGAACAATCGATCATGCAATTTCGAGTATGAATTCACAAATCTGGACATATCGAAATTAGAGATTTACGGATAAAAACTCGGGTTGGATTAAAAGATGGTTTTCTCCCCCCGCGAAACCAGTTGTAAATTTTTTATGTTTTGGTTTAAAACAGTTTAACCGAACGATTAAAAGAGAGATGAAATAGATATTGAACTTATAGAGAAGAGGGGGAATAAGGATCTAACAACATACAGAGGAATTTAACGAGATAGCACTACAATGCTTGTCAATGTCTAACTCATTCCAATGATTAAGGCTAATGTCAATATTCATATACTACTAATGATGCACACACAGAAAATGCAATACAATATTCATAGATTCCAAGTTTGTTTTCGCAGGCTCCACAGAATCTTGAATCTGAAGCTGCTTTAAGGACATTTTCTCTGAATGTATGAAGCTCCATGTTCCTCGTACCTACCATTTCCACCAAGACCCAAAATCCGAAGCTCGAGTGTCAAGAGAGAACAAAAAATAGTTTTTTTTGTGGAAGTCTGATCAATAGAAGAGTAGAACAGACTTACTCAGACTTGGAGAACCACATCTGTTGAAATGAGCCTAGTGATGCCAATATACTTCCTCCTATCCAGACACTGCAAGTACCTAACATATGTTTTGATCCAAACAATATTTGGGGTCGAACTAGAGGAAGATATGATGAACACTATATCAAACCTAAATCTTCTTTCCGTTGTGTTACCGCTTGCCAACACCTTAACTCGAGCCGAGTGAGGAGACTCCTAAAACAAAACAAAAAATAGAGGCCAATGAATAATTTTGGCCATCATAGAAACAGGGACAGATTACAGGCCAGAGAAAAAAAGAGAGGACAAAATACCTCCATCAAGTCCTTTTCAAGACGTTCTTTCAATTGTTGCATTGATGATGTCCCACCAGCAAGCTAGCATAATGCGAGAACAATAGTATGAGTATCATCCATATCCAAGAAAGTCACTTAAATTAACCGTTTTACCAAATTAACTAGGCATTTAGGGGTTGACATTGATTGGTATTTTACCAGTATGCTACTATACAACTCTCTACGGATATCTACATCGCATTTGTTGATGCTCTCCATGGCCTGTATAAGTTAATAAAATGGAGACTGGCATTACACAGAGTTGAGAGACAGAAGCTTTGCAGTAACTAAAGACGCTACATATACCATGTGTGGTAACCCACGAACAGAAGGAATCATGTCTGCATACTTCTCCGTTCCAGGAATTGTCTGTAAATTGCATCAAACACGGAAAGTCACTTCATAATTTCCTTTTACAAATACTTTTGAGGCTCAAAACAGCTCAAGAGAAAAAACAAAATGTCTGCAGAAGCTTCTGTCAAATAGATTGTGCTTAAATGGTGTACCTGAACTATGGACGGATTGAACAACACATCAGGAACTTTGAACCTATCAGCACCAATCTCGAGCGTCCTGCATTAGACATGCCTCATGAGATATCGAGAAAGACTATGAAGATGTATTGGCCCAGCCTCCTATCACAACGAAGCTATCAAAAGGGAATAGATATATAAACTGGGGCTTACTGGCCATCAGGAAGCTCGTACGATGTAGTTGGGATATTTGAATATGATTTGTCTGCAGGTATATGCATCACATCAGGAAAATTGAGGCTTTGGAAGAAAAAAAATATGTATCCAACATTCACAACTTTCAAAGCACGCTACACTTGAAGAAAAACAAATTTATTGAACCAGTGAAAGACAAAAGAACATAGGATACCGTCATAGGGAGTATCAGGAACTCGACAAATAGAATCCTTGATATCACCCACTATCATTTTCTGTTGAGAAAAATCATCAAGTTATAGAACAATATAAATTTTCAAGTGAGGTATCATTATCAATTACAGACCTGGCAGAAGAGTTTGTAGCTTTCCGTTGTGTCAGCAACATCAACATCTTCAACCTGCAAAAATTCGAAGAGATGTAAAAAGAGAATAGTACACTCCAACGATGAAAATTATGTTCTAAGCAATCTGCTAGCGTCAGCTATTTTAATGGAAATGAGACAAATCATACAAATTGCTTTGTTTTCATTGCCCAGTAAAGTAACCATATCTTTCTATGTCAGGGACACAAACAATTTTCAAAAGCCATTACACATAAATATCTTTTTATCTCTCTCTCTCTCTCTCTCTCTTTCAGTATATAAATAATACTGATATAGTAGTTTTATCCACTTATACACATACGCACCTGGAATTCCCCTGCTCGTACTTCCTTTCTCTTGAAAGAGTATCTAGGTCTTATCTGCAGAAAAAATGACCAGAAATTCTCAGGAGAATTGGCTCATAAGACAAAATAATAATGTGAAAAGATGTAATACTTACTTTAATTCCCTTACTCTCCAAGCTTTTCAGTAGGCAATCAGTGAGAAATTCCCCTCCAATTGGAGATGATACAACAGCCTGTGAATAAAAGTATGGTTAACAATTGGAGAATAGCAATCTACATCACTGCTGTTAAAGTAAAACTGGTCAAAATTCACATGAACGACAATTTATAGCAACTATAGATGACAGTAATGAAAACAAGAACTGAAAATATTTCTCCTGCACCAGAAAATCCAAACCCAAAATAACCGCATCATAAAGCCTGAATAGCGTAGTAAAAAATACCTTTTGAAGAACATAACCATCATGCACCGGTGCAATAGTTGTGGACCCTCCACCGCTGGATCACAAAAATTGCCATCAGTGCTTCTCAGATAAACCAAATCAAACGAAAGAAGGTTAAATTCCACAGCATAGGACAGAAGTGGAACATTAGTAGCTTCTTCATACTAGTGAAAAGTTTAAAAACCTCGAAATAACAAATGTCTTACCAGTCAACAACCAAAGCAGTAGCACGTCCCGTTGCAAAAGACGTGAGAACCTAGCACAATAAAGGCGTAAAGTCATGTAGACAGTTAAACATCTGATTACTCAAGAGTTGGCTGGAGATCAACATTCAACACAACAGTAGGAATCTATCAAAAGAAAAATGACCCAAGGTAGAGGGAAGATACAGGATTCTTAGCCATAAACAGTGCAGGAACTTTGTATTTTTCAAACATTAGCTCAGCCGCCCTGTTAAGCATATGAAAAGTCAGGACAAACTCCAGGATAAGGCTTATATAAATTAAAAGGATATATCAAAGTATATAAAGCAGACTTCTCTCTCTGTTGTTGAGTGTTTAAAGGAGGCTCAGCTAGCAGCATGGGGTGCTCCTTGGGATCAATCATTAGGCAACTCCTTGGAAAAAAAAAAAAAAATTGAGATGACATCAAACAACAATTTAGAGAAAATCTAGTGCTTTAATATAGTTACCTGAAAGCATGTTCCCATATGTTGTCCACCAAATCCCAATCAGAAACTATGCCATCTTTTATGGGTGACAATATCTGGTGTTAAGAACAAAAAAATGCAAAAAAAAATCTGTTATTTCACTAACCAATTTATAAATTTTAAACATTAATCCAAGAGGAAATTTAACCTCCATATGATCTCGGCGGTAACTCAAGGCTTGAGATCCTACATAGAGCTTGCGTTTTCCCTTTTCTTTTTCAGACACGGTCTTTGAATCCTCAGAATTAGAGTTAGTCTTTGTGGAATCAACATCCACATCCATTGCCTCAATGCCATCTACTGCCCCAACAACCTAATGTATACATCAGGAAAAAAACCCTAAGAGTCAGAAGAAACGAGGGACGTGGTCAAATCTACACTTAACACGCTCTCAGCTTTATAGAAAGAAAGTCTAAGCGACATCAAATGCTAGAATCAAGACTTACGGAAGGGAAGACGGCCTTGGGAGCATCTTCGCCGGCGTAACCAGCCTTGCAAGTGTGCGAACCCAAGTCAACCACAATAGCTGACACTTCATCTGTGAAACCACCACAAGGAAAATCAATCTTTGAACGACAACATAAGGAGAAACCAATTCAAGGGTTCAAAGAAAAACCCACCTCCACCGTACATGGCTGCCGCTAACGCGAAGAGTGGGGAGGTTCTCTGCCGCAGCTCGTCGTCGGAGGGTTCAAACACGGAACGGTGTTCTCTATGATATTCGGGTCGACTTGATTTTACTGAGTTCGAAAAGTGGAGAGATTACAATTAAAAATTCATGTTTAATCAAATGGTAGTCGTCATATTTTAATACAAAATAAATTATCCGAGTCATATCTTCAAGATGGATCACTTTAACCTTTACTTTTAACAGCAAACTAACACTGTACCCACTGACTCACATTTTTTTTTGTATATCAACATTAATATTGGGCCGCCAAATTCCTAAAATCTCGATCTCCGATTGTATATATACCTTTAGTAAATTTACCACCAATTACTGGAATAAATGTCACTTGCACTTACTCACATTCTAACACGATATTTAATTGTTTTTGATTGGTTTCTTAAATCGTATTTATTCAAAATTGACAAGATACCCAAATGAGTTCTAAATACATGTATTCGAAAAATCGAATATGAACGTGAACTCAAACCAAATTTAGAATCAAAATTTAGTTTTTTTAGAGCATCTCCAAAGGAGATTCTTAATGAAGGGTCTTACAAATAAAATAATCAAAAAATATTAAAATGATATTATTATTAAGAAAAAGGAGAAAATTGGGTTCTAAAGTTTCCATTTTAAGAACTTCTTTCAAATTTTAAGAACTCTATTAAATGAGGTGTAAAATAATGATTGGATGAAAAATTTAATATTAAAATAAAAATAAAAATAATAATATTTTAATTTTAAGAAACTTACCTTCTCTCTTCTCTCGTGCACATGGTCTTATAGTTTTTCTATTATTATTATTTTTTATTTTTTATTTTTTCTATAAAAATATTCAAACCTAAAAAATAAATGTATTAAATCAAAAGAACCAAAATACCAAATTACATGGCCAAATCGACAAAATATCTGGAATCTAAATCTATGTATCCAGAAAACTAAATTCAAACTCAAACCGAGTAAAAAATGAATTTGTTATAGAATATATCCTTTTATTAATTGTTTGTTTCTAAGAGCTTTTTATAATTAAATAAATAAATTTTATTTTTTATATAAAAGTTTATAACAAAATCAATTTTAATCCTAATTTTTAGGGTACTTACAAATTATATATTAATTTTATCATAAAATTAATAATATTTTTAATATATAAGATTAGAATTTCACCCACGTTATAGCGTGAAAATTGATTGTTTTTTCAACTAGTATTTATTTGGTTCTTTCATATGTGTTGATATTTTATATCTCAAAACTCGAACCGAATCAACCCGAACCAAAACCAAAAAATACCGTGATGGGTCCTAAATCTATATATTTAGTAAAGTACTGAACCCAAATTCTAACTAAAACCAAATAAGAAACCAAATTTAAGAGTTTTTCTATTAAATTTTAATTTTTACATAAAAAATATTCAAACTCAAACTCGATATATACATAACCAAATTAGATCCGAGAAATCTATGTATCTAAAAACCGAACCTAAAGTTGAACCTGAACCTAATAAGGAACCAAATTTTAGAGTCTTTCAATTTATTTTTTGTAAACTTTTAATTTTTATAAAAAAAAACTTGAACCCAAACTCGATTTATACTAAACCAAGCTCTATCCGAGAAATAAAGATATTTGAATAAGTCTTAAATCAAAATAACCAAAATACAAATTAGATACAATGAACCCGATAAAATACGAGAATGCATCTTAAATCTATGTATTCGAAAAATGGAATCCAACCCCGAACCAAAACCGAATCAATAACTAA
This sequence comes from Lepidium aucheri, assembly GCA_900406435.1. NCBI lineage: Eukaryota > Viridiplantae > Streptophyta > Magnoliopsida > Brassicales > Brassicaceae > Lepidium > Lepidium aucheri. Next base: position 7,295 of record OVBA01006120.1, read on the forward strand.
ATTTATAACCAATATATTTTTTATTAAATTTTAGCTCTTTTAGGATTTTTTAATTAAGTTTTAATTAATTTTAAATTTTAATATGTAAATTTGTAACAAAACTTATTTTAATCCTATTTTTAAGGGTAGTTACGAAACATATGTTAATTTTATCATAAAGTTTATAACACATCCAAAATGAAAGTGTCTCCTGCTTTAATATATAAGATATGATAAACAAATAATCTAGTTTTCTTTTGATATACAATTTACTCAAATATGGATTCAAACATAAATATTATTAACTAGATGATGTAACTTGCGATTGCACAACATTATATTTTCATGAATGTTCTGCATATACATAATTATTTATATTTATTTAAACTAAGTATATATTTTGTTTTGTTCATTTATAATATATGTTGATTGATATATTTGAATGCATCGACAAAATCATAGTATATATTAATCTTGAAATTTGATATGTGGTTTCATTTATATATGTGATTTACTAATAATTCATATGTGCTGTGGTTAACTAAAAATATTAATTTTACATACACTTATATTATAAAATTTCAATTATAATGATGATCTGTGTTATATTCCAAATATATTTTTTAGATAGATGTTAATTATTTTTTTATGCATTATATAATAAAATTTTGTCTCTAATACCTATATAAATATTAATAGTATATATAACTCAATAACATCTCATAATTTTTTCTATATAGAATTAATTTTCTGATACATTATCATTTTTGTATATAAATATTTTTGATTCTTGTCATTTAAGTTTTCAGACTCATTATCTTATAGATTTTAAACCGTGTTCATTAAAGTTTTTAGACCCGAGCTCATTTAGGGTTTTAAATTTAAAATTTGTTCATTTTCCATAAATTTATAGTATTTAGTAAACATGAAATACAAAATCTAAAATATTGAAATTTAAATTAATTAAGTTTCTGTTTTAAAATAACTTAAATCTGTTTTAGATATTTTTGATTAACAATGTATATATAAGGAATTCAATATCGATTATTAAGGATGGTTTCTATTTTATTAATACATCTTACTTTAATTTTTTTGATTAAAAAATTGATTCAAATATTAATATTCAATTAATTGTAAGGAGAATTGCAAAAATGCACCTTAAAAGAGGACATTTTCATCACTGCCTTCATTTTTGGGATATTTTTAAAAAATACCCATCATTATGAAAAAATGACCAAAATACCCTTATGTTATATATTTTTACAAACTTTTTTCCCTCCAAAAATAATTTTCCCGCCAAGAAAACTATTTTCCTGGCAAAATATTTGTTTCCCCGCCAAAAAAAATTTGTTTCCGCCAAAAAAAATTTCCCGCCAAAATTTTTCCGCTATACAAAAAAATTTTCCCGCCAAAAAAATTTAATAAGGGCGTTTATAAAAGTTTTTTATAAGAGATCTTTTAAAATTTATAAGGCTTTATAAGAAAACTTATAAAATTTATAAGGTTTTATAAGATATTTTATAAAATTTATAAGATTTTATGATAGAGTTTATATAATTTATAAAGTTTTATAAGATAACTTATAAAATTTTATAAGGTATTTACAAAAATTTATAAGAAAGCTTATAAAAATTTATAAAACTTTATAAGAGACCATATAAAATTTATAAGGCTTTATAATTGAGCTTATATAATTTATAAGGCTTTATAAGAGAGCTTAAAAAATTTATAAGGTGTTTATAAAAAATTTATAACGTGTTTATCAAAATTTATAAGACTTTATAAGGTGTTTATCAAAAATTTATAAGGTGTTTATCAAAAATTTATAAGGTGTTAATAAAAATTTATAAGGCGTTTATTCAAAATTTATAAGGCGTTTAGAAAAATTTATAAGAGTTTTTATAAAAATTTTGTAAAGATTTATAAGCGCACTTATAATAATATTTTGGCGGGAAATTTTTTTTTTGGCGGCAAATTTTTTTTTCCGTAAACTTTTTTTTTCGAAATTTCATAAAAAAAAATTTTTGGCGGGAAAAACTTTATTTTGGCGGAAAATTTTTTTTTGGCGGGAAAAGTTTGTAAATATTCTATTGAGGGTATTTTAGTCATTTTTGTATTAATTAGGGGTATATTTGAAAAAATAAATGTCAATGGGCATTTTTAAAAAGGGGTACACTAAAAAGGGCATTTCTCAAAATTTCCCTTAATTGTATCCGATAGTTATAGTCTTCAAATATTATAAGGGGGATTTTATTACAATGACCTAATTTTTGGTTGTAAATACAAAAGTAAACCCCAATTTGAGTCAAATACAAAACTAAATCAAAAAGCTAGTGAAATTATAATATTCTCCTTAATAAACAAACAAAAAAATAGATATCACAATTATAGTTATAACCTTTTGTAGTCTACAATTAAAGTATACTCTTATGTAGACTACATATAAACTCTTTACAGTAGGTTTTATATAAGGTCTACTTCATAATTTTCTTTTATTCTCAAATTTTAAAAATATTTGAAAATAATTTGATGAAATATTTGTATACGTAACCAATATATAAGCGATAGGAAGTATTAATATTAAAAAAAAACTAATAAAAATCATGTTCTTTAAGATTTGGCATTATAAGGTGAAGTCTATTTAGTGTAGATTTATATGAAGTCTATTTAGTGTAGACTTAAGGTGAAGTCTACTTAATGTAGACTTAAGGTGAAGTCTACTTACACGTAGACTTTATTTAAGTCTACTTACACGTAGACTTTATTTAAGTCTACTTACACGTAGACTTTATTTAAGTCTACTTACACATATTTAAGCTCATTGGGCTTGTATTTACTCTTACAAATTACCCTAGGTATAAAAGTAGTTTTATTTAAGTCTTTTTGGTTTTATTGTAAAAATTTAATCTCTTTTATTTTCTTTGTAAGATTTGAAATTTTGGGTTTTGTTCTGTAAAGAGTTTTCTTGTGTAAGCATTCATTTTTTTGTTGATTTTCTTATCCATAGTTTTTAAAAAAATTCGTTTTTTTGGGTTAATATTAGTGAAATATTTTACTTTTTTGTTAATTTTCTTGTTAATACATGCGAAATATCTCATTTTTTGTTAATATTTGTGAAAGGTTTCATTTTTGTTGATTTTCTTGTTAATAGTAGTGAAAGAATTGATTTTATTTCTTGTTTTCTTATAAATAACTCATTTCGATATGGTTTTCTAGTTAATATTTTTTTTGTTAAGTTTCTTGTTAAAATTAGTGAAATACTTCATTTTTTGTAAATATTTGTGAAAGATTTTATTTTTGTTGATTTTCTTGTAAATTGTAATGAAATAATTGATTTTTTTTCTTGTGAACAACTTATTTAGATGTGGTTTATGTTAATTAGTCGATCAAATTTGTTTAATTAATTAACTTTTTCCAATTTTTGTTGCAGACATCGGTTGTAGACATCAATTGTAGACATCGGTTGCAGATATAGGTTGCAGACATGAGTTACAGATATCAGTTGCAGACATCAGTTGTAGACATTGTTTACAGACATCATTTGTAGAGATTGTTGTAGAAGACAATATCAAAACATTGATAAGAGAGATAGATAGAGAGCTTCATAACAATGGTATATAAAAGGGTCATACTTTTGGTATTCATGAATGACTATATTTGGTGACAAAAAAACTAGAGCCTTATGTAAGGATCCATGATTTTAAGTTTTTAGCTTAATTTATGTTATGAACTAAAGTTGGTATAATATGGAAAATTTATTGGTATGCATAAGAATCAAACTACAAATGTTCACATTCATATCTTTTAACTAAACATGATGAATTTAAATCAATATACATAGGGAAAACTAACTATCTAGATCATTTCTATAACTAAAGAAACACACATGGAGAAAATACAAAAAAATACAAAAAAACATTATACATATGCTATAAAATTATTTTTAACAAAATTATTATAGAAGACTTTATTTACACAATCGTAGTTATAGACTTTAAATGAAATCTACTAAATATAGACTTCAAATAAAGTCTACTAAATACAGATTTCAAATGAAGTATACTAAATGTAAACTACAAATGTAGTCTAATCAACGTAGACTTGAAATGAAGTATACTCAGAATGAGTTACATGTATAAATTATTTCAAACATTTAGTAAACAATAAATATAACACATAAACATATGAAATTTATACATAGAAAGACATCTTAGTAAACACACATGTGAAAAATACAAAAAAAACATTATACATATACTATAATTTGATTTTTAATAAATTTGTAACAGTAGACTTCAAATTAAGTCTACTAAAAGTAAACTTAAAATAAAATCTACTATAGAGTTAGTTTTGCATTTGACCAAATTTTGTTTCTTTGGAAGTAAACTTTATTTTAAGTCTACTTTCAAATCGGGTTAGTTTTGCAATTGACCAATGTATTGACTATTGAAGTAGACTTAATTTACAGTCTACAATAGAAGTCTACAATAAATTTATAAAAGCAGACTTCTTTTTAAGTCTACTTTAGTTAGTTTTGCAATTGACTAAGTTTTATTTTCTGTATGAAATCTACTTTGGAAGCCTACATTTCGTAGAGTTTAATTGAAGTCTACTTGTAGATTTTAAATAAATTCTACTTTCTTTATTTAGTTACGTCATATGTGGAATGACGTAAGCTATTAATTAGTAGACTTAACTTAAAGTCTACATTTTTAAAAGTAGACTTCAATTTAACTCTACAAAATGTAGACTTCCAGAGTAGATTTCACACAAAAAAATCAAACTTAGTCAATTGCAAAATTTATCTCAGTAGACTTAAAAAGTCTACTTTTATAAAATTAGTGTACACTTCTGATGTAGACGGTAAACTAAGTCTACTTCGATAGTCAACATATTGGTCAATTACAGTACTAACCCTTTTTAATGTAGACTTAAAAATGAAGTCTACATCAGATTTTTTTTTCTACAAAGAGAAATGTGTAGACTTCATTTTAAGTCTACAACACATTGGTCAAATGTAAAACTAGTCCATCTGTTGACTTGTAGACTTCATATTAAGCCTACAAGCAAAGTATACTTAAAATAGAGTCTACTCTTTGCAAAAAAAACGAAAAATAGTAATGAGTTAGATTGAGGTTGTGTTTACCTTCAATTACTATCCAGAACTTTGAGTAAAGCTAATACTAATGAAATCCAATCGTTTTTTATTCTAAAATCTAGAAAACAAGGAGATCTAAGAATTTGAAATTTTTTGAAATGCAAATGAGATAGATTTTTGGATGAAATTTGTGAGAGAGTATAATAATGTGATGTTATTTTGGTCATTTGGAGGTTATTGAGTCCAAAATTGGTAGGTAAGTGAATATTTAGAGCTAACTTTTGGTTGCTAATGGTGGTTGAAAATATTGAAGAAGATGTCATTTTTGTAGTTTGTAAATAAATGATTTGTCACAAATATTTATGTCTTTTTATGTATTTTTGTAATTAAATTTTTTTTAAAAAAAAACAAAAATGGCATGAATGTAATAAAGTATCACAAGTCTAAAATAGAAAAAAAATTAGAGAGAGAAAACTAGAGATTATTTTTGCATTTGGCCGCCAAAAATGGTTATTTTTGAAAGTACGTCATGTTATAAATGAATATGTTAAAATTTCGAGGTAAATTCATTCTCCATATGATTGAAAATTTGTTTCTAAATCGGTTAACAAACAATATTTAAAATTTTAAATAAGAATAAGTAATATTCTACTTTATATATGCATATATATATATATATATATTCTGTTTTTAAAACAATAAAATCTTGTTAAAGATATTTTATATCGAGATATGATATATATTTTTTCTAGTAAAAGTTGTATATATTAAATTTACATAAGAAAATACTTACTAATATTTATTATTTAGGTATTGATGCATTATATTTTTTGTTTACAAATTCTTTTGATTCGTGTCATTTAGATTTTTAAACTCATATTTTTATAGATTTTTTGACCCTTATTCATTTAAGTTTTTAAATTCGCATTCATTTAATGTTTTAAATTTATAGTTTGTTGGTTTGACATAAATTTATAATGTTTAGTAAACCTAAAATTAAATGATTGATGTGAATATGGAGATATTCAGTAAATTATATTCGATAGTTACAGTCTTGAAATATTATCAATGAATATATAAGAAATTCAAGGTATATTTATCCCTATATGACTGAAAGTTAGTTTCTAAATTGGTTAGCAAATAATATATTTAAATTAAATTAGGATAAGTAATATTTTATTTTATATATACATATATATCTATATATTATGCTTTTTAACTATAAATTTTTGTTATAGATATTTCATAGCGAGGTATGAAATATATATATTTCGAATAAAAGTTGTATATATTAAATATATATAAGAAAAATTTATTAAATATTTATTATTTAGGTTTTGATGCATTATAACTTTCGTATACAATATTTTTTTATTTCTTTCATTTAGGTTTTTAAACTCATTTTTGTAGATTTTTAGACCTGTATTTATTTAAGGTTTTAAACCCGCGTTCATTTGGAGTTTGAAATTTAAAGTTTTTCCATTTGTCAAAAATTTATAATATTTAGTAAACATGAAATTAAATGATTGATGCAAATCTGAAAATATTCAGTTAATTATAGGGAAAATGACTAAAGTAACTCAAAATTTTAATTTGAATGCAAAAATATACCCCATTTGTTTTTTTCTCCAAAAGTAACCTCCAAAGGTAGTGAATTTATAATTTCACCCTTAATGACTAAACAAAAAACTTGAATACAAAATTACCTCTATACCCATTGCAAATATAGGAGACTTCAGCCCACGAAAAATTCACAATGAAGTTTTCTTCTTAACTATATATATAATTTAAAATTAAAATAGTAATTATTGTTATATGTTTATAATTTTGATTACAAAATCTAATAACAATCAAATATCAAGTAGTAAAAATAAAAGTTCGATAAAATATGGGCAAATAAGATCAATGAAGATTGAACCACAAAGTTCATAAACAAATTGTGTCATGGTTTAGGGTTTAGGGTAATAAGATATGATAAATATGTGATATTTTGTAGATTTTTTATTTGGAATGTAAAATAGAATAGAAGAGTTAAATTGTGCATATATTTAGAAATTATAAGTTTTTGGTTTAATATTTGTGTATTATAGATAACAGTTTGCATTACGGTTTAGAATTTAGGGTTTAGAATTTAGAGGTTATAGAAAACTTCACGTGAAGTCTTCTCCTTAATTATATATATATATATTTTAAATTGAAATAATAATTAGTGTTATATGCTTATAATTTTGATTACAAAATCTAACAATAAATAAATATCAATTATTAAAAATAAAAATTTGCTAAAACATGGTCAAATAAAATCAAATTTACAAACAAAATATGTCTTCAAGAGTGGAATAGTTTAAGGTTTTATGGTAATAGGATATGGTAATCATGTGGGATTTGTAAATTTCATTAGATTGTGCATATATTTGAAAGAGTTAGGTTGTGCATATATTCAAAAGAGTAAAATTACAATAGTATGTATATTTAATAGAGTTAAAATTTACAGTTTAGAATTTATGGTTTAGGGTTTAGGGTATAGTGGAGAAGTCTCCTGTAGTAGAAGGTTTCGCAGTGAAGTCTTCTGTAGTAGAAGACTTCACAGTGAAGTCTCCTCCTCCGAAAATTAAATTTGGTTGTGCTAAACCAAAATTAACCAACAATTGAACCAAAAAGTTAACCTACATATAAATACAAATTTTAGAAGAAGCAAAAAAATCCTAGCCAAGTCTTCTAGGTGGAGTCTCCTGGTGGAGTCTTCTGGTGGAGTCTTCTGGTGGAGTCTTCTAGTGGAGTCTTCTGGAGGAGACTTCTGAAGGAGACTTCTAAAAGAGACTTCTGAAGGAAACTTCTGAAGGAGACTTCTAAGGAGACTTCTCAAAGAGACTTCTCAAGGAGACTTCTCAAGGAGACTTCTAAAGGAGACTCCGTTCTCTTAAAAATTGATGGTGGTTATTGATCTTGATTCCATAATCTTCTTCTTGCTTTCATAAGGGAACCAATGCAACTAGGAAATCGGTTGGCCAGCAAAGAGAACATATTGTAGATAATTTTTTGTCATCAAATTGTAAATATTACATTGTAGATAAGTGTGGAATTGCCATTGATGGCTATTATTGATTATGGAACATAATTATAATGAATTGTTATGTAAGCAAACAAATTTTCTGTTATTTTGTTGAAAAGAGTTCTTAAACATATCAAACTTTTATTAATTTCAATATTTTTTTAAAATTGAGTTCTCTAAGTTATACCCTAAAATAATTTTTAAAAGACAAGGAAGAATTCCCTAAATTGTTCACATAATATCATGTACAAAACAAAGATTCATACAACCATAACTATTTGTACAAGTCTATTTGTGATATTGTCTATTTGTGACAAAGTTGACACAATTCATACAGCCATAACTATCAAGGAAAAATTCATACAAGTCTATTTGTGACTAGTAGACTTCACTTAAATTCTACTTTGAATGAACTAACTACCTATATTACTTTTAAAATTTACAGAGAATTAACTATAATATATAATTATGTTAAACTTGTACAAAACATTATATAAATGATATTAGTGCAAAAAAATGGTAAAAGTATATAAAAAAGAGGAGACTTCACGTGAAGTCTCCAGATTGTATGAGGAGACTTCAACATTCTCTCCTTCCCATTCTTCTTCAACATTCTCTCCTTCACGTCCATTCACTCTAAAGCCACCAGAAACACATAGATGGACAACATGGAGCTTGCATAATTCAGCCATGCTTCGCACTTGTCTATCATTTGTGACGTGCATAGAAGGAGTATTAGATGGCATTTCTTGCAACATTGAATCTGGAAGTGCATATGTCAACACTACAGGAGTGGTCCCAATGTCCAGATTATAATAATCTTGTATCATTCCAAGAAGCTCAACATGCATAAAACTATCCTCTATAAATAACATTCTACCTCCTTTGCAATTATCGACCTCTAAATACCAACACAAGTCTTACCTAACTCATTCTCCATAAACAAGCGGTAGTTGAACTATTGACCTGCAAAACATAATCAAAACAAGAAATTAATACCAAAAAATTGGAAAAAGCTTCATAAGTATACAAATAAATCATACAAAAAAGAAGACTTCAATCAGAAGTCTCCAGATTGTCTGAGGAGACTTCACTTGAAGTCTCCAAAGCTAAAAAGAAGACTTCACGTGAAGTCTCCTAAGATTATTTTTGTTTTTGACTAAATGTTGACTTTTCTGAAGGAGACTTGACGTGAAGTCTCCTTTTTAAAAGGTCATATTAGCAATTACTCAGAAATAATGTTTTTAATCAAAGACTTCAGATGAAGTCTCCTAAATTCCGTGTCGAAATAGTAGTTTTCTCAAAATATAGGAGACTTCACGTGAAGTCTCCTTTATATGACAGATGTTACTTTTGCAATTGACTAATTTTGACTTTAAGAATAAAGTCTCCAGGTGAAGTCTCCACGTGAAATCTCCAAATGAGGTCTCCAAATGAAGTCTCCAAGTGAAGTCTCTCAAAGTTGTTAAATTATTATTATTATTTTTAGTTGCATGGAAATCATACATGGGGTCTATTTTATTATTAAAAAATGGAAACTTCATGTGAAGTCTCCGGTGTTTGAGGAGACTTCACTTGAAGTCTCCTATTTCACATAAGTTTTCAGATTCTTTGGGTCAAATAATCCTACGGTTGGTCAACTTCAAAAATAACCCCTTTAAGATACGGAGACTTCATCCTGAAGTTTCCACAATATGAGGAGACTTCAGGTGAAATCTTCGTAACAGTCAAATTTTAGTCAATTCCCAAACTAACTCATTTTTTAGGAGACTTTAGGTGTCTGCAGAATTTTTTATTTTCATCAAACAAAAATGTGGAGACTTCATGGAGAAGTCTCTTGTACGGATTCAAAAATAGTCAAATGCAAAACGAACCTCATGGTTGACTTGAAGACTTCACGTGAAGTCTTCTCTTTGCAACTTTTTCAAAAAAATCCAAAAATTTCATATATTTTAGTTAAGGTTATATATACCTTACTTAGATGCCTATAGTGTCGATATGCACGGTTAAGGATTGTTGGAGAGAGATAATGACAAAATACACTATTGAAGAAATGATAGAATGAAAATTTGAGAGATTTATGGATAGAAATGAAGAGAGAATGAGAGATAATGTGGTTGAAGTTTGTTTACAAGCAATTAAAGCTCGAATAGGTAGATTCATAACCATTAAGAGGTTTGATTTGGTTGGTTGGTAATGGTTGTTGGTAGCATTGAAGAAGATGGTATTTTAGTAAATAGTTGAGGTTAGATATGTATTTTGGTAATTTTAAGTTAGGATAAAATTAAAAAAAAAAAAAACTAAAAGTTAATGGCATTTTCAAAAATATATAAAGAAGTAAGGGTATTTTTTAATGAATTTAGGAGAGAGAAATTTGTGGTTTACTTTTGCCATTGACTTAAGTCAATGGGTTATTTTTGAAAGTAACCCTT
>OVBA01006121.1:0-17847 GCA_900406435.1 Lepidium aucheri
CCCGAACCCGACCCGAACCCGAACCGAACCCGACCCGAAATAAAGAATTTTATAAGAACCAAACCCAACTAGAACCTGAAATTCAATACCCGAACCGGATCCGAACCCGCAAAAATATCTGATCGGGTCTTATAAGAGTAAATCCGAAATACCCAAAATCCAAAATACCCGACCCGATCGGGTACGGGTACCCGAATGCCCAGGCTTAGTCGTCACCTTCAAGATTGGTGCGATCAGCCGCGAGCCAGAAGGATTTTAAAATGCGCTATGGGGTCCGTATTACCCGAATATTGTGGAACTTTTATTTTTCCGCCATCTCGTATGTGGGCTCCCGTGATCCTTCTCGTAAAAGGAGTATGCCGCTTCTGTTTGATCACGTACTTGATTTCTGGTACTGTTGATATTGCGCGATGCAGTTCAGAGCGTATGCTTGCATATTTGTACTGCGTTTTCTTCATCATTTGCCGGAGCTCGCCAATTTTGAGGATGTCTTCTGTCTAGTGCCCTGTGCGGATCCTCCTTTTGGTGACGCGGTCTGTTGTATTTCGTTTCGAAGGTCACGGTATGCGGCTTTCGCTTGGGCCAATCGATCCTTCAGGCTCCTCATGTCGGTTGAACCTACTGGAGATTTTTCGTGTGTTTTGTCCTGCAAGGTTGTCTCGCCATGCTGCTCCTGAACCAAAGGGTTTGCCCACACTACTGGTCGGTTTGTTCTATCTCCGGTTTCTGGTACGCGCATCCCTTGCAGGATTCTATTAGGATGTTCTCTTGGCATCGAATCTCATCCAGCGTTTTGCGAGTTTCTAGCATCTGCGACCATTTCCTGAAGCTCTGCGAGTTGTCTCCTGAACTCCTCTTCCTGCCTCCGGACTTGGAGTTGTAGCTCCTGGTTTCTTAGCTTGCTCTGCCGCATCTGTTCCATGGCAGTTGATGCCATTTCTCTAAACTCCATGATCGTGCGAGATTGTCGGTGGTACGTGGTTGTTCGAGTTGGTTCTGTTGGGACAATGTTTCCCGTTTCATAGGTTGCTTCGAGTTCGCCGTGTGCCCTTGCTTGTTCCTCGGTGGCGTCTGTCGAAGCTCTGATGTCCCTTATTATTGGTCGTAATCCTTAACTTTCTACTTGTTTTCATTCCATGAAGATGTGACTTTTTGTTCGGTCCCCACAGACGGCGCCAAATTGTTGAATCTCGAATATGTTTTGATCCAAGGTCAACAATATACAAGTAGAAAGCTTTTTGACCAATGAGATTGTATTGTATTTCTTGAATTATATTGTGTACATTCTTTGGGTTTAATCAGCGTATTTATACATAGCTTTTCTGTCGAATTTAATCGAATCTCCATTTATGTTTATTGAGTCTGACTTTCCTTTTATTGCCTCATTCTCTGTGATTCACTCAGCCCGCTAATTTTGTGATTGATTCTGTTCGCTCAATCAGCTCATCAATCCTGTATTTCTCGCTAATTATCATGAATGCCACTTCAGCCCGCCAAACTTCACCTCGCACGTATCGCATCGTCTATTCTATTTCTGGGTCGAATCTCTTAATGGGTTTATCTTTATGTTAACGGACTCGCCCTTATTTGGGTATCACCAGTATTTTTATCATAAGTTCCACATATCAGTATCTCATTCAAGATGGGTCTCCACGACCAAACATGTCTTAATTTTTTTAATATGATTTGGCATGTGGTTGTTCCTGAACATAAATTATAATTTTGGTGGTTGGTTTCTCATCAATCTGTTATGACTAAGATCGAGAGACATCGCCATCCCCTAATTTCTTCAGCTATGTGTACACTCTGTAGAAGTGATGAGGTCTTCGACCACAACACCTTGTTACTTGAAACTATGGATATTCCGAGCATGCATGATGGACCAAGTACAAGAAGCAAGGCAAGCATATTAAGAGACAAGTTCAACCACGGAGTTCGCAAACTGCTTGAAGTCATTACACCCGCCTTAGAGACCGACCACACACTCACCGAAGCACACAAACGAGCTTCCACTAGTTCAGCAACCAACCAAGCAAACAAGGTAAGTTTGTGTTATATAATTAGCTCGCAGGTCACACCAACAAGTAGCGCGCAGCCCGCACCAACAAGTAGCTCGCAGGCCGCACCAACAAGTAGCTCGCAGGCCGCACCAACAAGAAGCTCGCAGGCCGCACCAACAACTAGCTCGCACCAACAAAACACGCGGAACTTGAAGACTTCCCATATTTAGAAACCGCATGAGACTTTAATGTGTTGATTTGTTTTTATTTGTATTTAATTTTTCATATTCTGCATCATGAATGTTGCGCCATTCAAGCTTCATTTAGAGATTTAGTTTGCATAATTGTAGAGCTTAATCAGCTCCATTTTTCCGCCCTTGAAGGCACCACCGGCGAGCTATATATAAAACTCCTTATAGTTTTGTATTTTTCAACCAAGTATCAATAAAGTGAAAATGTTTCTTTCAAAGGAAAACCCCTTGCTGTTTTTATCTCTTTGAGGATTCGAGAGAGAGAGCCGAGATCAAGCCTTGTGAGGAGTCCAAGCTTGATTGTACTGAGATTATCAAAGGAATCATCACCCTCCTTTGTGGTTCTCATTAGCTTACTTCTGCATCATCCAAAAGTCGATTGAGGATCGACTCTTCAAGTCTTCTCCACCGATTCTTCCATCAACAAGTCGCAAGGATCGATCCTTTGAGGTCTTCTTGTGATCTTATCAGATCCAAAACCCACCACGAGGAGCAAATTATTTTGGCATTAGAGCCGAAAGGTTCCACGGTAACACTTTGTATCGTGTTCCAACCATCTCTATCTTCTTCTTCTTTTCTTGCTTTGATCATTTTAAAAATATATATATAGTTGTTTGTGTTGAGTTTTGAATTTTCTTGCATTCGAATTACTTCTTAAAACGTATAAAAAGAAAAAAAAAAGAGAAAGAGTATCCTTTGTGTTAAAGAACTTACCATAAAAATTCAAAAAAAAAAATCCTGCTCATTTAGTTTTTTTCGGCAAAATCTAATTAGTCATTTAATTATGATTGTGATTTCTAATTGTAATTGATTTGCTTGGTTTAATTTTGGTTTAAACTAACCAACAAACAAATTAATCTCGGTTAATTGTTGATTTTGTGTGCGAGGAACATGGCCAACAAAGAAGGAACTACGCCGGTTATGGACCAACTAGTCGGATTCACCAACACACTCATCAATATTCAAGCGCAACTCACAATACTTGCAACCCACATGGACAATTTGGAGCGCTCGTCACCACCCACTACACATGCACCGCCCAACCAGAGCACCTCGCAGACTCCGGAAACTAATCCATCACCAAATGGATCACCATGGCATGAAGAAGATGAGTATATGGAATATGATTCTAACAAACAACCCTTGCCAAGTAATCCATGTCACGCTCAACCACGACCTCACCCTCCAAATCGGCACCAATATCCGGAATACGAGGAAGAAGAAAGGAGAAGACCCATGGCGCATGCTCGTTATGAGCGCGATCCGGACTTGCCGCGTCATGAGTGCGCTCCGGACTGGCTACGTCACAAGCGTGATCCAGACTGGCCACATCACTGTGATACGGATGCAGCAGCTCGAAACGTTGACCCGAAGCTCACCGTGCCTACATTTGTTGGACGCATCAACCCGGAGGCTTATCTAGATTGGGAGCGACGTCTAGACAAAACATACGAATGCTACTAGTACTCTAGTCGGAAGAAGGTAGCCCTTGCATGGTGGGATCATGAAGTAACCGACCGAAGACGCCTACACCTTGGACAGATCACCACTTGGGAAGAGATGAAGCAACTAATGAGGAGGCGATATGTGCCATCCTATTACCGCCCTGATCTACAAAAGAGGTTCCGAAAGTTATCCCAAGGAACCAAGACCGTAAAGGAATATTATGACAAGTTTGAACTCCTCAAGAACCGCTAGAAGTTGAGGACTCAGAAGAAGCATTAATGGTTCAGTTCATAGACGGATTGCAAGAATGAATAGCGGCTAAAGTGGAGAGGAATCCGTACCATGATCTCCAAGAAGTTCTATACTTGGCCATTCAAGCAGAACAACACATCAAGAGCAAGATAACTACACGGCCTAAGTCCTCATGGACCGCACCAAAGGCTAGTGATTCCAACCAAAAGAAAATCAAGATCGAATCTCGGTACAAGAAGCCAAATGCGGAGTCTAGCAAGACCAATGAGGTACCAAAAGCACCTCAAAATATGCGGACTCGTGATGTTACTTGTTTCAGGTGCCAAGGACATGGAAACATGGCCTGTTACTGTCCAAACAAGCGTGTCATGATCATTACCACCGATGGTGGATATGAGTCACAAGATAAACCTGAAGATGAACTAGATGAGTTAAGTCCACAAATCGAATATCCAGACCATGGAAATGCTCTTGTCATCCGTCGCATACTAAGCACCATTGTGGATGAAGAAGACAAGATGCAAAGGGAAAACATCTTCCACACACGTTGCACTGTCCATGAGAAGGTTTGTAATCTAACTATAGATGGAGATTCGTGTGCCAATGTTGCTAGCAGGTACATGGTGGAAAAACTCAACCTTCCACGAACCAAGCATCCACATTCGTACAAGCTCAGGCAGCTGAACAATAAAGCCAAAGTCAATGTGGACGAGCAAGTCACCATACCGTTTAGCATTAGAAGATACCGAGACCAAGTAATTTGCGATGTGATTCCCATGGAAGTTAGTCACATCTTGCTTGGAAGGCCATGGCAATACGATAGAGAGGTGCTACATCATGGCCGAACNCCATGGCTAAACCAACCTTTACACCCTAGTGCACGAGAAGAAGAAGTTCACACTCGCGCCATTAACACCAGCTCAAGTGCGTGAACTACAAAGCAAACAAGCTAAGGAAACCGAGGCTAAACGTTCTAATCTTTATATCTCTTCAAACTCAGTTTCTAAAGCTATTAGTAGCCATAGTACGGTACTACTCATGGTCTACAAAGAGTGTTTAGTGACAGGATCAGCCGAGACCACTCTACCCGTGGAGATTGCAAAACTTCTTGAATAATTTCAAGATGTCTTCCCAGAAGAGATACCACCTGGCTTGCCACCACTTAGAGGAGTCGAACACCAAATTGACCTCGTGCCCGGAGCACTACTACCTAACCGACCTGCCTACCGCATGAACCCCGATGAGACTCGCGAGCTGGCTAATTTTTACCGATGATTTGTACGAGATTTCAGCACCATAGCAGCCCCACTCACTGCGGTTATCAAGAAGGATATACCTTTCAAATGGGGAGAGAGCCAAGCAAAAGCTTTCCAACATCTTAAGGACAGCCTTACACAAGCACCGGTATTATCTTTACCAAATTTTGATCTAACATTTGAAGTTGAATGTGAGAAACTAAGTGGAGCCACGCTCAAGGAAACAAGCCCATCGCTTACTTCAGCGAGAAACTAAGTGGAGCCACGCTCAACTACCCGACATATGACAAGGAGCTCTACGCCTTAGTTCGGTCTTTAGCAACTTGGAAACATTACTTGCTAGCCAAGGAATTTGTCATCCACACCGACCATGAAACCCTGAAGCACTTAAAAGGCCAGACAAACTTAAAGAAGAGACACGCGCGCTGGCTGGAATTTATTGAGACATTCTCATATGTCATCAAATACAAGAAAGGGAAAGACAATGTGGGTGCGGATGCACTATCAAGACGTCATGCGTTAATTTCAACCGTGGAAGCTAAGGTATTGGGATTTGAAACTATTAAATCACAATATGCTAGTGATGCAGATTTCAAGGAGATATATGAAGCTTGTTGCCGAGGTGTTTTTGGCGACTTCTACATCCAAGACGGTTTCATATTCAAGAAGCGGAGACTATGCATCACTCAAGGATCTATCCGGGAATTACTAGTTGATGAAGCACATGGACGCGGACTCATGGGTCACTTCAGAGTCAAGAAAAAATTGAGCACGCTTAAGGAGCCCTTCTATTGACCGCACATGAAGAGAGATGTCTTCCGTCATTGTAAAAAGTGCACCACATGCCTTAGTGCCAAATCCAGGTCACATCCACACGGTCTTTACTTACCTTTGCCTATTCCTAATGCCCCTTGGGTAGTTATTTCTATGGATTTCATTCTAGGTTTACCCAAATATCAAAGGAGAGACTCCATATTTGTGGTAGTAGACCAGTTCTGATAGCGCACTTTATCCCTTGTGATAAAACCAACGACGCCTCCCAAATTGCCAACCTTTTCTTCAAAGAGGTGGTGAGATTGCATGGACTACCAAGGACCATAGTATTGGATCGAGACCCAAAGTTTCTATGGCGGACTCTTTGGCGAAAGCTAGGAACCAAGCTTCTCTATTCTAGAAGCAGCAATCCTCAAACGGACGGACAAACGGAAGTAGTCAACCGGACAATTGGGACTTTGCTAAGGACCATCGTTGGCCAAAACGTCAAGAGTTGGGTAGAAGCTCTACCATACATTGAATTCGCCTATAACAGATCCGTACACTCCACAACTGGTCAAACACCATTTGAAGTGGTTTATAGGTTCCAACCGTTGTCTCCTATCGACCTCAAACCATTGGCGCCACCGGAACAAATCAGCCAAGATGGAGACACCAAAGCTGAGTATGTCCGCAAACTACACGAGAAAGTCAAGGCAACCATTGATGCACGGACAGCCAAAATCNATACAGCCAAAATCAAAGCACAAGCTTATAAAGGACGCAAAGAAGTCATATTCCAACCAGGAGATTGGGTATGGATGCACCTAAGGACCGAGAGGTTTCCCAAAGAGTGCAACCGGAACAAGAAATTAGCACCGTGCAGCGTCGGACCATTTCGAGTAATTGAACGCATTAACAACAACGCTTATCACCTTGAACTCCTGGAACACATGAAGGTACATTCTGTGTTTAATATTTCTGACCTAACCTTATTTGAAACAGGTGACACCGATCCGGAGACGAAACTTTCACAAGCGGGAGGGAATGATGAGGTCATCGACCACAACACCTTGTTACTTGAAGCTATGGATATTCCGAGCATGCATGATGGACCAAGTACAAGAAGCAAGGCAAGCACATTAAGAGACAAGTTCAACCACGGAGTTAGCAAGCTGCTTGAAGTCATTACACCCGCCTTAGAGACCGACCACGCACTCACCGAAGCACACAAACGAGCTGCCACTAGTTCAGCAACCAACCAAGCAAACAAGGTAAGTTTGTGTTATATAATTAGCTCGCAGGTCGCACCAACAAGTAGCGCGCAGGCCGCACCAACAAGTAGCTCGCAGGCCGCACCAACAAGTAGCTCGCAGGCCGCACCAACAACTAGCTCGCACCAACAAAACACGCGGAACTTGAAGACTTCCCATATTTAGAAACCGCGTGAGACTTTAATGTGTTGATTTATTTTTATTTGTATTTAATTTTTCATATTCTGCATCATGAATGTTGAGCCAGTCAAGCTTCATTTAGAGATTTAGTTTGCATAATTGTAGAGCTTAATCAGCTCCATTTTTCCGCCCTTGAAGACACCACCGACGAGCTATATATAAAACTCCTTACGGTTTTGTATTTTTCAACCAAGTATCAATAAAGTGAAAATGTTTCTTTCAAAGGAAAACCCCTTGCCGTCTTTATCTCTTTGAGGATTCGAGAGAGAGAGCCGAGATCAAGCCTTGTGAGGAGTCCAAGCTTGATCGGACTGAGATTATCAAATGAATCATCACCCTTCTTTGTGGTTCTCATTCGCTTACTTCCGCATCATCCAACAATCGATTGAGGATTGACTCTTGAAGTCTTCTCCACCGATTCTACCATCAACAAGTCGCAAGGATCGATCCTTTGAGGTTTTTTTGTGATCTTATCAGATCCAAAACCTACCACGAGAAGCACATCAAGAAGAGTACATGAATCTATCTTATACTGAGAAATTGTCCCGCGACTACATGAGTTTGGAATAGTGTAATCCTTCTATGTCATAAGTCAAACTTCTATCGCTTATATTTATTTGAATGACTATTTTCGAACCTTCACGAATCAATGAAATAGAAAGTATTCCATGTAATTGATTTATTTCATGTTTTCTTAATAAAATTGGGAGAAATTTCTCCCTTTTCCAGATAAAAAATCGACATAAATTATAAGAAAAATACAAGTGTTATTAATAAATTATGAGTATTGTACAAAATGATATAGTGGCGACTGACGAATATAAATATTTCTAGCTCTAAGCATTGGTCATCACTTGTATATAGCTTTGGGCATAACGAAAAACCGGACATAAAATTACTACGAAAATGGATCTGGAACGGTTAGTTCAGGAAATTAGATTTATTTCTTAAACAATTTTTATTATAAAACAGGACGAGAATTTTGGAAATTGGGATCGGTACAAAAATTTTGAGATTCAAAATTTACTTCCCAAACTATTCTCAGAGTTTTACTAAATCGGGAAATTGTGGTATATATACAGAAAATAGTTTGGGAAATACGAGTAATCGAAAAACTAAGAGTATTATTAGAAATTATATAATTAATATAACAAAAATAACAATGCATAAACGAGATACCAATATTCAATACATAAAAATACAAAATTACACTGTTAAAATCTTATATACTAAAGCGGAGAGACACTTTCATTTTGACCGTATTATAAACTATGGGATAAAATTAACATATGATTTGTAACAACCCTTAAAAATAGGATTAAGCTGGATTTGGTTATAAATTTTTATATAAACATTTAAAATTAATAAATATCTAATAAAAAAATTTAAAGGCTAAAATTTAATAAAATATATCGGGAACAAATTCGCTTATTGATCCAGTTCTAGTTCAGGTTTGAATTTGGTTTTCTGGGTACATATATTTAGGACTCATTATGGTATTTTGTCGAGTTTGGTTCCTTTAATTCAATATTTTTGTTTTTTTGATTTAAAACTTATTCGGAGATTTTTATTTTTTGGACAAAGCTCGTTTTAATATAGATTGAGTTTGGACTCAAATATTTTTATATAAAAATTCAAAATTGAAAAATATTTTATAGAAAAACTCTAAAAAGCTAAAATTTGATTATTAATTTGGTTCTGTTTTAATTTTTTTTTGGGTTTTTAGATATATAGATTTAGAACTTATTGGGATATTTTGTCGTGTTTGATTCCTTTAATTCGGGTTGATTTTGGCTTGTATGTTGGACCTCTAAAATAACATCTAGAAAACCATATTCAAAATATCAATACCGATATAAATCTCTAAATTAACACGATTAAAAAATTAATCAAATTCTACGCTATAGCATGGGTGTAATTCTGCTTTGTAATTAAATGATCAAGATTACCAATTTTTACCAAAAATACTAGCATATGCATATTGAATCATTTGTATTTATCGTAAGGTTATGAAAATCTAAGTCAAATATTGGTATAGCCTTGATTTTAGCTATTTGAAATATATCTAATATTTGAATCTAATATATTTTAGCATTTTTTTAATGTAGACAAATACCCAACAAAAATTCAAAAAATTCTCAAACTCATTCCCAACCCTTTCCTTACCCGTATGGATATTATTTTTGGACCCGACAAAAAATTCAAATTTTCTATTCCCAAAAGAGACGGAAATTACAGGACGGAAATCCGTATATGCCCAAGACTAATTGTATAATAGAGCTTTAGAGAATAATATCAATTTTTATTTAAGTTTGTATAAGGGTTTTTTGTCAATAAATGAATATATCAAACTGATTATCATTCTAACTACCAAACAGAAAAAATTCAGAATTTTTACAACAGAATCTTCAGGAAAAAAATAAAATTAAGATGAAATTCCATTTATATTTTGATTCAAATTGAAGGAAGTTTAAAAGTTTGAAATTTGATGGTTTGTTGAGAGCAAAACGCCTGAAACGTTTCTTTCATGTAAACAAAAAAGAAAATTATGATTAATAGGGGGATCATCGTCACAATACGCGGTTTGAGAGGGTCCCACAAGAAAACCTCTGAAAGCTTCACAAGACCATTCTCTCCGTGTTCTGTCTCTTTCTGCTTCCCCTCCCAAAATTGCATCATCCCCTCTTTTTGTTTTTCTTTTACTTTCACCTTCGTGAGGCAAATCCCATAGACGCTTTTGAAGAAGATAATTCCAAGATACGGGTCTTGATTGATTCACCATAAATCCGTTACTTTTTTTTGGGTATATATATATATATATGCATATCTTCCCGGAAGTTTCGGTTCTGATAAATATAAACAGAAAGCGCAGAAATTTATGTAAATGGTTGAAATTCTCTGTGAATTTCGACGGCTCTTGTTGAATTCGTTTGCTGTATCTTCAAGGGTCTCTGAAATATGTCGCAGAAGCGGGAGTTTGAAGAAGGAAACGCTCGAGTGGAAGGTGGCTCTCCGGAGGATAAGCGTAGAAGATTCAAAAGGTATAATTTTGTTTCAGCTTCCCAAATTTATGATGTTGTAGGTTTAAATCAATAAAGCATATCTGTGTTTGTTAGACTCAAGTGATTGGATATTGATGATACAATATAATGTTATGAGTATGACTTAAGAGTCCAAAATTTGTGATCTTTTTTTTTTGTTTGGAACGAGAGAACACTTAGTAATGTGATTGATGATTTCCTTAAGACATAACTGAGCATCTATGGCTTATGGGGTTCTTTAGTTAGATTGTTTCTGTCATGATTGAAAGGAGACTGGTTGAGCATTTTATTCTTGACTTGGCAAGTTACAATTTAGTTTAATTATGTCTACACAAAGAGTGATACTTCTAGGAATATATTCTTGAATTGGAAACACAAGGGTACTCATAAAACTAGCGTGAATAGGGTCTCGATAAGGAGCTTTCTTATTCCGGCTCGCTTGCTGTAGACGAAGCAACAATGTTTATAAACTTTTGGATTTTCTAATCTCGTTCTTTAGTTTAGCGTCAGCCAGCTAATGTGAATTCCCACGTATGACTTTGGATCCGAATTTAGTGTGGTTCAGGAGGTAATGAGGTTGCAAACTGTCAAACATTTTCTAGAACCTGTTCTCGAGCCCTTGATTCGTAAAGTGGTACGTACCTTGTTAATATGAATATATTAACATTTCTCCTAGGCTTTGCGTGTTTATTTTATTTTTGAATTCTCCCTTGGAACAGGTCAAAGAAGAAGTTGAATTGGCTCTTGGGAAGCATCTGGCAGGCATCAAGTGGTAAAACTGCTTTTCAAAAGTAAATGTTAAATTTTAGGCTTCTTTTTCTGTTATGAATATTATTTCGTATGTTCATCTTTGTTTCAGGATTTGTGAGAAAGAGATTCATCCTTTGGAAACAAGGAACTTACAGTTAAAATTCTTGGACAATCTATCGCTTCCTGTGTTTACTTCAGCTCGGATAGAAGGAGATGAAGGCCAAGCTATAAGAGTTGGATTATTCGATCCTTCAACTGGTCAAATTGTAACCTCCGGGCCTGCATCATCTGCAAAACTCGAATTTTTTGTTGTTGAGGGTGATTTTAACAGTAATAGTGACTGGAAAGCTGAGGATATCAGGAACAACACTGTTAGAGAGAGAGAAGGAAAGAAACCTCTACTCAGTGGGAATGTAGTTGCGGTTCTTGATAAGGGTATCAGTGTTATAGATGATATTTCATTGACAGATAACTCTAGTTGGACTAGGAGCCGGAAGTTCAGACTTGGGGTACGGATGGTGGATCAATTTGATTTTGTCAAAGTTAGAGAGGCAATAACGGAGTCCTTTGTAGTAAGGGATCACCGAGGAGAGTGTAAGTATTGCTTGTTAGTTTATTCTCTCACATTGTGTAGCATTGAACCAATTTTGGAGTATCATATTATGGTATGATTCATAAGGTTTAAAGACTAAGTTCTCTTTTAAGTTTTTTAACCTCCAAAACTCTTAACTTAGGATTAAGCACCGGCACCAGAATTCAACGTAATTTTAATTTCCTCTTCTCACTTTTTGTGTTAACTATACACTTTTTTTCTGCCTCTTTCTCTCCTTTGTAGTATACAAAAAGCATCATCCTCCTTCTCTTTTTGATGAAGTATGGAGATTGGAAAAGATAGGAAAAGATGGAGCATTTCACAAACGACTGAATTGGTCAAATATAAACACTGTCAAGGATTTCCTAACTCATTTGCATATAAAGTCTTCAAAACTTCGGAAAGTAAGATTCGTTCCTTCCTATAAGATGATCTGTGCTTATCTCCATAAGACTTCTATCTGCGCTTCTTTTGTTTTGTAAAGCTAAGGTTTCACAAATGTAGGCACTTTTGTTCTTTTATGGTTTGTAGTTCATTTTCACCAGGTGAGAAATCACGGTTTTTGGGGTACTCTATATACAATATTAATTAAAAATATTCTTGCAGATTCTTGGTACGGGTATGTCTTCAAAGATGTGGGAAATTACTGTGGACCATGCTCGATCATGTGTTCTGGATAGTAGCGTCCATGTGTACCAACCTCTTGGATCTCAAAATAAAACTGCTGTGGTCTTCAATATCGTAGCTCAAGTGCTTGGACTGCTGGTGGATTTACAGTATATTCCGGTTGAAAAGTTATCTGAGATTGAAAAGGCACTGATCCTCGCTCTTTACGGATTTGCCTTGGTTTCTGTTTTATATACTGCCAGGTCTTCATAATTTATTTGTTGTTCCTGATTCAGGCTCAGGCCGAGGAGATGGTAATTACTGCATTGAGTCAACCACATGAAATCTTTTCCTATGGTGATGAGCTTTCCATGATGAGCAACTTTCTCAACGTCCCGGCTTCTCAAAGCAGTGTCGGGGTTGATTATTCCGGTATGAGTGTGACCAGTTTTGACGGCTACGGTTTTGTGTCAGATCTCCACAACACAGCAGAAGGTAGTGGCCAGTACAGTGATGATGTAGACATGGACGTTACTCCAGAAGGTTTATATGAAACCGAGAATCTCTGGAATTGCTCCCAGACTCTAGACTTAGAAGAACCGCAGTATCTTTTGCAGAGCGTGCTTGACGATTTCATGTCACAGAACCGCAAGGCTCACAGCAGAAGATGGGCTACGCTCTTCAGTGTTTCAAAATGGCTCTCTGTTTTCAAGAATGTTACAGTTAGGAAAAATCTAAAATGAGTTAGTGTTACACAAAAGAAATGACTCGCCCTGGACAGATTCGTGTATATATATACTCGGGGAGAGCTTGTGAATCTCAGGTTTCTGATAATCCAGAGGCGTTCAAAGAGGAGTTTTCTTTCTTCTCCATATGTTATTTCCATCTTTTTGTTGAAGATGTGAATACTTTTAGGACAGCTTCATTTTTTGTTGAAAGCTTCTAAATTACATAAAATTACAGATTTTGATGAAGTAGATTATCCAGTTGTGGATTGGTTTCCTGGTTTGTGAATAAGTTGAAAACTCTCGCTTTGTGAAAAGAGATTACATTATCTTGTTTGTATATATATAGAGTAGAGTTTTTGTGTTATTAGCCTTTCATATGAAATTATTGGCTGAATAATTTCTGGATGACGATGCAAATAAAATAGTTCTGGGGTCAAAATTGGAGCAGTTCTAAAGTAGTTTATCTCATGTTGAAAACTTGAAAATCCTTCCAAATCGATCAATACTAACAAGAACTGGAGAGAAGGTTTCATGTGCCCTCTGATATTTTCGATTACTCTTGATCATGGCGTTTTTGCTCAACAAGGCTTCAATTTCATCTCATTTCAGTTCTTGTTCTTCTTCGCAGGTTCGGATGGAATCTTCTCAATCGATTATTGTTTGAATTTCGCCTGATTCCGTGACAATTATCCCTTTGAAATTTATGCAGAACTCGACTGATGTCTTACTACAATCGCGTCGTGGATTCCACGTTGAGCCAGGAACTCGAGAGAAAGCTGTAAGTTACCTCTACTTTGCTTATTTACGATTAGTTCATCATCTTAAATCTAAATTTGGCTTGGATTTCCGATTTACTTAAGCTCTCTGGATCATAATTGGACTTTCTGTGTGATTTTCTGTCTCAAAACTCAAATATAAATTTCAGACACTATTTCTTCAGAATGATTTGATCCGGAACCTCGAGAAAACGAAATTAAGCTCCTGAATGATTTTTTTTTTGGGTTTTTTCAATAGATTCCCTGAGATTCTCATGTGATTCTTATAGAGATACTTTCTGAGTTTAAGTTGTTGTTGATACCTATACTATTTCATCACATTATTCTATATCTGATGAGTTTGTGTTGCTTAATCGAAATCATGTGTAGCTCTTGGCTGAAGATTCTGCTTTGAAGAGATTCAAGTCTCATAAGAAAAATGTTCACAAATTGAAAAAGATTGGAGATGTGCTCACAATCGTTGTTGTTGCAGGTACAAAGACATAGTTCATAACTTTTTGTTAGTCAAAGAGATTCACTAGGCACACTTCTAGCAATTAAGAAAGTTGTAGATTGAATTTCACAGATTCATTGTTTAGAAACTATTGAAATCAATCCTCATATAACATTCCATCAGATCTCTGAAAAAAGAAGTTGAACACACAAATATACAAGTCTAGAATCTGAGGTTATCATGAGTTGTGTGGAGTCACGACATACTCGAAATCCGGATTATGGTTGTCTCATGTCCTGCTTGATTGATTGATTACAGGATGTTGCTATGAAATCTATGTCAAAGCTGCGATGAGAAAAGAAGCTCAGGCTGCAGGAAAAAGCTCATGAGTCTTCCTTTTTTTTATGCTATTCTTTGCTTTATACAATCTTTTTTACTAATAATCTCGCAATAATGTTTTGTTAACACAATGTTCATGTCATGGCATCTAATAAAAGTAAGACAAAAAGAAAAAGACATTGTCCAGAGAAACCAAACACAGGTTTTTCTCTTCTTTTGCTGTTTGTGGAATCTCTGCTTTATAATTCTTTATAAATAGATAAATTCACCTACCATATTTTCACTTTGCCTTTGCTTTCATCAATTTTTAACTTTGATTAGTAGAAAAGAAATCAGTGAAAAATAGTACTATTTGTTTGCTGTCCAATATCTATTGGGCCAGTGTCAGAAAAATTGTCTTTGGGTCCCAAGTTCTTTCAATTTAAACCGACATAGATTATAATCGAACAAATTACAGAATAACTTGCATTCAGGTTAACAAAAAATAGTCAAAATCTAAACTTAACATCAATAATTTTGGAACCTAATACACACAAACAAAAACAAGTAGAAAGAGCTTTCATACTCAGGTTTGATAATATTGGTTCACCAAAGATGTAATATAAAATGTTAAGAATATTAGTTGAGCCACCTTGAGGAACGTATAACAAAAGGAGACCAACAATTTAAGTTACTTTTGCTTGATTTACACATATTCATGTTTGAAAGCTACAACTCATATGTTCTATTTTATCTACATTTGTACTCACCCATAGTTTGACATGTCCATATTCTATCAAACTATATATATATTAGTCGGTGTGAAATGTCGTAATTGAGGCTCTTAAATCTATTGTGGTTTAACCCAAGTAATACAATTATTTATTGTAATTAATCAGTTATCAACACAATCATGTTACATCAAGTAGAAGTGTAGAACAATCAGATTGCATAATAAATAAAATAATCTAAACACTATATATCTTAAATTAGTTGATATGACAAAAAGGTGTGGTGTGTAAGATTACAATATGATATATTTTTTTCCCGAACTTTCCATTATATTGAATACCAAAAGGTGGATTAAACATCCAAAGATTATACAACCAAAGATAGAAAAATTATATTGCCAAGTTCACAAACGATTAGCGAAATTTTAGAGAAACCTAGTAAAAGAAAACTTAAGAAAAAGAAAAAAAAACATTCTAAAGAAAATCAAATCTTAAACCCGAAGTTTTGATTTGCCGTAGATTGCCAAAAGAGTAGAATTCATAGACCGTTAAATTTGCACTTTAGGAAGTGTGTGGTGCTTTGTTTGGGTAAGACTCCATAGCGTCCGGGTAGCGTTTCCTTTTGGATTCTCGGTTTAGCAAAACCTGAATCTCATTTTGTGTAGCAGAGGTGGCTAGGTCTAAACCAAAATGGGTAGAGAGTGCGTTCATCATATCAATTGTACCAACATGGCCATCTATTTGAGCAGTTTCTGAGTCTTGGTTAGTTTCCAGTCCATGTTCTTGACTTTGAGTTGGAAGAGGTAAGTCGTTTGCATGAGGTGTTGAATGTAGAGTTTCCACTTCCATTGCTTGTTGGTCCATTCGAGACACCATAGATGAGATTTCCGGCGGTATAACATTCTCCTCCGCTTCTTGCAAGTAATCTTCTGGATTCGGAATGTATGAGCATAGCGTTGTGTCGTGCGTCATTTTCTGGCAATTTAGGCAGAAGTTGAAGATGCCTTCGTAATGAAAAAAGACAAAAAGCCTTTCCCCGTTCTGAAAACGCAATGGCTTGAAGAATTTAAGCCTGTCAAAAGGATTGATGTTTACTTTAACCCTTATCGTGGAGGCTCTTAGCATGGAGTCTGGTTGAACATCGACTTCTTCTATTTCACCCAACTTGCGGGCTATTAGACGTGTGGTCATTGCGGATGCGTATTGAAGAGGAAGATCTTGAATCTGAATCCACACTGGTACCTGAGTTAAGAAAAACCGTGGCTCAATCGGTGCCCATCTTTGTAGAAGAATCAGCCAACCATTGTAGGTTATCGGTTGCCTCCTAAGTACAGACTTGATGTCGGTTTCAGATGAGAACATAAACTGAATAAAATCATGATCAATGATTCTGCCAAAGACTCTGGTCTCCATCTTCCAGATTCGTGGAAGTTCTTGTGCCATCTCTACTAAGTTCTGCTCCATATAATTAATTGGACGAGCAACTATGCTTCTTTTGCTCATCTCCGTGGAGTTACAATATGCAAAGTTAGGGATGAAGATGTCGTTATCCCGTCTGCCCATGTGAAATTGCTCCAGTGCAGTCCAGAAGTTATCGACCATTTTCAGAGAGAGAGAGTTTTAAGAACTGGTGGTGTATTATGAGTTGAGTTAGCATCATTCATGTTCTTAGCTCTTATAAAGTAGAGAGGTGGCGACGGTCTGTTATGCCATTTGTCCGCATGCTTCACCCTTTCAAGATTATGCCTAAGTCAGCCAATGCATGTTGAGTATTTGTCCTCATGCGCCGTCTAGCAATATCTTACAGAATCTGTCCAAATAGAGTGTGTTTCACCTTGTGCTGCTATCTAATTGGGGCAATGTTCAAAACATCCGCGTGTCGATGTCTAAACTATATAGCTTGGTATAGTGTAAGGCAGGTAATGATTATGTAAAGGGCAGCGCATGTGATAGGTAGTAGGGTAAAGGAAGAGTGAGGCGTTGGTTAAAGATTTGGAAAATCAAAACTGATTTCTCCAAGAAAAAAGATGTAATCATGAGTTTATTTTGGTGGGCTTAATCATTTGTAATAAATGGTTAACTGAAGGCGGCCCATTAATTGATCTAATATATCCGGAATTAATATGGGTGAGGGAAAGAAGATTATAAGGAGTATTTCAAACGTTATGGCTCATGTGAGGTATTTATTGGTGAGGTGGATGTGGTTGGAAATTTAACGGGAAATGTTGGGAAGGTAACCAACCTGGTTTGTGTGTTGTGATATAGTCTTGGAATCTGTTTTCTACTACTACACTTTTGGCAATGAGGTAGTGCCATGAGTTCTGCTGTGATTGAATGGATTGGAACCTGATGTCCTGCCCTTGTTGCAGTAGTCTTTTTATTTGATCATGTTGGTGNGTTGACCAGTTATTTGCTTGGGTTATGATCTGTAATATCTTCTTCTTTTCAACCATGATGCAT
>OVBA01006122.1:0-17846 GCA_900406435.1 Lepidium aucheri
TTCTAGATAACTCCTAGAATCTAATTAAACCTAATCTTCTTAGGATAGCTTACACTTCAAGCTAATCTCTTGATCTTATCATCAAGCTTATCTTCAACAGGTTCAGTCCATGTCCTTTAACGTTTTAACCTGTGAGATTACGTGGACATATATAGATATCAAAGATCACATATATACGTGTAATGTGAAATATTTTATTTACAATGGAAGCAAATCATTCCAGATTTTACAGTATATCATCTATATTAAACATATAAATATTTTAAGACATTTTTGCTTATATGTAAAATTATATTAAATGTAAATATTACAAAAGTGCACTAAAATATATATGCTCTCCAAAGAGTTAAAAGAAGTGTTCTGTGAGATTCATTCAACAATTGACAGAGTCTTAACCTCCATCTCGATTTACCAAAGGCATAGGCCCTAAATTCGCCACCAAATTATTAGAAAAAGAAATTGTAAGAAGAAATTTTAGTAACGAATTGCGAAATTATTTCTCATTTAATACAAACGTATAAGTTTTCAGCCTTAATAAGTTTACGTTGTAAGGAAACTGATTCACTCCCTTAACAAGATCAGAAGAGAAAGACACAATGTACAGATCCTCGAGCTGGAACCGTGTGACCGAAGATTACTCTGTGCCTTGGTCGGCGCCAAAGGGGTTGTGGAAGGGCCTAGACGAAGACGAGTCGGCTCCATACGATCCTAACAGCCAAGAGGTGACCAAAAAAGAGAAGTCGCGAGCTAAGTTTGCTGAAAACGCCGTTCACATCATTCCTTTTGTCCTTCTTGCTTGTGCTCTCGTTCTTTGGTTCTTCTCTAATACAGGTTTGTTATGTATACCATCTTCTACATTCATGATCTTCGACTCTCACCTATTGGTTCGCTGCATTTACTTATTAATATGTGGTATGTACAAGTGTGACATTTGTTTGATTGTATAATGTGTGTTGTACGTAAAGATGTAGATGTTGGGGTGAAAGGGGAATCAATAGCGGCTAGGATCGAAGGATTAACGATTGAAGGAGATATTGACAATGATAGCGACGGAACTCAGACCGGATTCTTAGGCGCCGCCGCAGAGATTCGAGATTCAGGCAAGATGAAACTAAAACACGACGATAATAAGCGTCATCGGAGGATACAAGCCTCAAGAAAAATGGTGAAAGATTTTTATTAGTATTTTTCTTTCTTTTTCTTTTTGTTTTAAAGAAATCATTCGAACCGATTTATTGTTATTATTTTTCCTAATTTATTCTGTATTTTATGAGCATACATGGCAACATATCAAAAAAACATTTCACAGATAAATAAAAATTTATCACGAATAAACAAATCATATAACAGTTAAAAAAACAAATCATATAATGATTTGTGAATTCAGCTATTAAATTTTTCACGAATAAAAGGAATTCTATATTAAAATCATTAGATGCATCATCTACATAAAGGTGAAGAACTCGATTATTAATATTTTGGATAAAACTGAAACAATCAATTCTTTTTTAAAAAAGATTCAATATAATGTCACTTGAGTGATAACCAAACCATAGACGGACAATTTTAAGTTAAAGTTGAAAACTTTTCTCTCGGGCACTCTCTCATAGAAAGAATATTACCCAGTATACCTTACTTTTTACGGTGAGTGAACTTTTCAAATCTCTAACCTAATGAAGCAATAATGAAAAAAGTACCCATTTTGGATAAAAATTCTTGATCTTCGACCTAAATCTTGTTTGGAAGATGAGCTCTCTTGGTCTGATTCTGTCCCAATAACTCTAGCATCCACATTTACCTTCTCTTTAATCTCGTGCAATGGTTATTATGAGTTATTTGGTGTATTCATGTTGCTATGTATGCAGTGAAACCTCCTCCTTTCGCTTTGTCTGAAAGAAAAATCAATCTTTGTGGGTAAAAACCTCCTCTCAAGTAGTTTGAAAAAGGGTCTGAAAGATCTCAAGAAACAACAAAGCATTTTTAAGAAAAGAAAGTGCAAGCTGTGTATTACAAGAACAATGGATCACAGAATCCCATACAAAGACAAAGGAAAACAAGTAGCGTCCTCATCACCTAAGCCAAGAATAGTTAGAGCCAGAGTACGAAGGTTCGACAACTTAGAAGAAACAAGAAAGTTGACGTTAACTTTTATAGGTAGTCGCAGACTAACAATCTTAAAGCCCAAAGAATATGGTCACTCATACTTTTATCGGAGCATTAGAGACTCCAAAGCAAACCAAAAGGAGCGGATCTAGGCAATGGAAAGTTCAAAATTCTCTTCCCAGATGAGAAAGGCCTTCAGAAGGTGTTGGATAATCAACCATATCATTTTGCTAACTCGATGGTCATCCTACAAAGAAGTAAAGCAACAATGGACAAAACATTCCCATCAGAAACACCCTTCTGGATCATACTGCAAGGGATACCACCTCATCTCTGGTCAGTTGAGACCCAACAGAGCATTGGGAAGGAAATACGAACCTTTGAGAAAGCTGAAATCACAACAACCCAAGGCAAGTCACAATAGATGGACTAAAGCCACTGGTTAAAAGGTCCATAGTTGAGTTCGATAATGGAGATGAAGTTGAAGCGACTCTGATCTATGAACGCTTGGGAACCACTGCTACAAGTTTGGTGCCTTGATACACTTGGACAGAGACTACAACGACATAAAAAAAATATCAAATACTAGACCAAACAATGAACTAGATGTTGGAAGGACAACACAAAAAAGAAAACTAGACTCGAATTATATACCCAGGACACAAATTGAGCATGGATGTAGACGCAAATCTTCAGAACATCGCCTTGATTTGGGTTATATACCTAGAGAAAGAAGGGAGACAATAGCTGACTCGGGTTACATACCCAAAACTGAAGAGAGATAACATCAATACCCTCTGGGAACTACAGGAAAAAATATGACAATGCACCTCCACGCTACAGTAATGCTCGGTACTCAAGCTCTTATAGAAGATCTAGCTCCCTTAACCAAAGAGGGAGATACATATCAATATAGGAGGAAAGAAACATATAGCCAGCCCTTTGCTAGCGGTAGGAGGATCCTTAAAGAAAAGAAGGGTTATCCAACTCACTCCTACTCCTAGGAGGCGCTTAAATCTAGACCCTACAAGTGGTGTTGGTAGTGAATTATACCCAGTCTAGGTGATTCAAGGGTCGCCAAGCTCTAGGAGGGAACCTAAAAGATAAGGAAATCGCGAACATTAAACACAATCCAAGAAGCATATGGTATCAAGGAACAGACATATCATCACGCAGATTTTCAAGATCTGCTAAGTCTTATTCCTTAACAATATAAAGTTGGAACTGTCAAGGGTTGGAGAACCCCGTGACTGTCCAATGACTAAGGGATATACATAAAAGAGTAAATCTGAATATACTGTTCCTCACTGAGATCAAAAACATAGATGAAATAGTTCTAAAACACCTCTTAGTTCTGAATTATGACTAAAACTACCAAGTATCTTATCAAGACCAGGATCAGGTGGCCTCGCCCTCTTATGGACTAATGGGACAGAAATCTCGATCCAAAGTGCAAACTGTAACTTCATTGATACAAGGATCAAAGCTGCTGGGGAGAGTTTCTATGCAACATTTGTTTATGGATAGCCAGATCAAACCAAACGGAAACAAATCTGGCAATATTTAAGGGCACTACCAGACCTTAGAGATGATTGTTGGTACCTCACTAAGGATTTCAATGAGATAATCAATAACTCTGAAAAGAGAGGAGGTCAGCGAGATTTGAGAGCTCATTCACAAACTTCAGAACATTCCTTTCTGAGATGTGATCTGTTTGACCTCAAGCACTCTGGGAACATCTTATCATGGAGAGGATCACGACATAATCATACATTATGGTGCAGACTAGACAGGACTCTAGCAAACAGCAAATGGACAGACACGTACCCGTTCACATCTCCAATTTTGTGGCTCTGGCCATCGTCCGATCATCACATACTTCAATAACAAAAAGGCAGAGAAAACAAAGGATATCACGGTACGATTGAAGGTTGAAGAAGAATGAAGAAGTTAAAAACCTGATTGAACAAACATGGAATAAGGATGAAAGGAAATCAGTTCAACAAAGAATCAGCATGTGTCATTCAGCTATAACCCAATGACACAAGGAAAAATAACAGAAACAGCCAACGTGAGATTGAGGAACATAAAAAAGTATAGACAGTGCAATGACCAACCTTAATCAGAATGAAGAAAGGCTTACTGCTCTCAATAATGATCTCCAAAAAGCATACAAAGCAGAAGAAGAATTTTGTAGATAGAGAAGTAGATAACAATAGTCAAGCTTAGGGGATAATAATACAAGCTACTTCCATGGAAAAACAAGAGAAAGAAAAGCAATAAATCAGTTTACAGTGATTGAAGATGAAAATGGACAACAACTATGGGATGAAGAGAGTATGATGAATGAAATATCTAGCTTCTTCCAAAAGTTATACATGGCTCAGGAGAGAGATGAGGAAACAATGGTTAGACAAATTCACGAAGCGATTGAACCCAAGATAACTATAGAGCAAAGCACTAAACTCTCAACAATTCCTACAACAATGGAGATAAGGGATGCAATCTTCTCTATCCATCTGGACAAAGCCACAGGGCCGGATGGATTCTCAGCCTGTTTCTTCCAATCTAACTGGAAAACAGTGGGTCAATGCATCACACAAGAGGTAAAAATTTCTTTATATACGGCGAAATGCCAAGACAGGTAAATGCTACAAACATAAGGCTTATTCCAAAAATTCATGACCCTAAAAAGGTTGTGGACTATCGGCATATTGCCTTGTGCAATGTTTATTACAAAATCATCTCAAAAGTGATTATAGGCGGGCTCAAACAGCTACTCTTCTCCCTAATTTCAGAGAACCAACCAGCATTCGTGGGAGGAGGAGCAATCCTAGACAATGTGCTAATAACCCATGAAGCTCTTCATTATTTAAAGCGACCAAATGCAACTAATCAAGGATTCATGGTAGTCAAAACATACATGACAAAGGCCTGTGACAGATTGGAGTGGAGCTTCATTGAAAACGTAATGAAAGGACTAGGCTTTCCACATATTTTCATCAATTGGACTGTTCAGTGCATCCTTACAGTTTCCTACTCCTCTCTATTTAATGGAGAAGTTAAAGGAAGAGTATTACCATCGAGAGGGCTGAGACAAGGTGACCTAATCTCGCCCTACATCTTCATAATATGCAGTGAGATTTTGTCGGGAATGTGCTCTGCAGCTCAAACAAAAGGGAAACTTATTGAAATAAATGTTACAACAAAGAATCCACACATAAGTTATCTACTTTTTGCAGATGCCACTATGTTCTTCTGCAAAGTGTCCATCCAAAGCTGCAATGTGTTGAAGGAAACAATAGAAGTGTATGAGTACATGTCTGGCCAGAATATTAACAAAGCAAAATTGTCCGTTACTTTCTCAAAGAAAAGTGCCAGAAGCAACAAAAAGAAGAGAGCATAATCAGCTTGGAATAACAAGAGAAAGAGGAACAAACAAATACTTGGGACTGCCTGAAGCATTTGGAAGAAAGAAATTAGACATGTTTACCTCAATAGTGGACATGATCCGCCAAAAAGCAAGGAGTTGGTCCAATCATTTTCTCTTCCAAGTTGGGAAGGAGATAATGCTAAAAAGTGTGTTGTATGCGCTACCAACGTATTCCATGTCCTGCTTCACGTTACCTAAATCCATTTGAAAAAAGATTCAATATCAGCTCACCAGATTCTGGCGGGATAAAAATCAAGAAAGAAAAGGGATGTGTTGGGTTTCATGGAAAGAGCTATCAAAGAAAAAACATATGGGAAGGCTAGGATTCCAAAATGTTGAAGCTTTCAATCATGCCCTCCTAGGGAGTCTAAGTTGGAGAATCTTAAACCAACCCCACAACCTAATGGCAAAGGTACTACTAGGTAAATACTGCACATAGGAGAACTTCTTAAGAGTAAAAACAAAGCAGAACTGCTGACACGAATAAAAAAGCATTATACACAATAGAGATTTGCTGACCAACAATGTAGGTTGGGTAGTAGGAAGACGAAAGATAATCTACATTTGGAACGAACCGTGGCTGAATGCTTCACACCCCAAACAACCAATGGGACCAGCTACAGAATCAACGCATAACAACACAGTAAACGATCTCTTAATTCTAGGGACATCTTCATGGAATGTTGATATGATCAAGGAAGATCTTCCAACCTATGAGGAAGACATTTTAAGCATAAAGCCAAGCATATGTGAACA
This sequence comes from Lepidium aucheri, assembly GCA_900406435.1. Classification (NCBI taxonomy): domain Eukaryota; kingdom Viridiplantae; phylum Streptophyta; class Magnoliopsida; order Brassicales; family Brassicaceae; genus Lepidium; species Lepidium aucheri. Next base: position 6,293 of record OVBA01006122.1, read on the forward strand.
ATAGGATAAGAGAATGTGGTGCTATGCAAAGAAAGGCCAATACACTGCCAAATCAGGTTATTACATGGCAAGGAACAACAAGGAAGCTACAAGCACAAGCAGTGAGAATCAAGCACTAAACTGGAACAGAGAAGTGTGGCAATTACCTACAGCTCCAAAAATTCAATCCTTCCTCTGGAAAGCACTCAAAAATGCAATCCTAACTGGAGAGAATCTGAGATCGCAGAACATAAATGTAGATGGAATGTGTGTGAGATGTGGAGACATCGTATCTCCACACATATTCTCTTCACATGCATGTATGGTACATATGTATGGAAACTAGCACCATTATCTACTAACCCAGATCCTGAAATGATAAAAAAAATTGATAGAAGGATTAAGGAGTGTAAGAAGAAGAAGAAGCAACCTACCACTAACAAGACTACAAGACAGTCAACTATTCCCTAGATATACTGGTTCCAAATATCAAGGAACTACTCATTTTCAAGCAAAGAAGTTTCAGCAAAATGGAAACAATAACTAAAGTGAGCAGGGAAGCAATTGAATGGCAAGATTCTCAGTGAAAATCAGACCCAAAAATAGAGAATCATAGAGAATCAAACCCATGAAATGAAGAAAAGAAAAAAGAAAACGAAAGTCTTTTATACTTGTAAAATTGATGCAGTTTGGAACTTGGAGAAAAGACTCGCGGGATTAAGAAGAATCTGAGAAATTGGAGAAGGAATCAAGTCAATTCAACAATCAGAGGTGGTGGAAAACGTGGTGTCTCCCCTCATCACGAAAAACATAAGCTTGAGAACTGCATTCTTTGAAGCAATTCGACGAACGTGGAGCAAGGTGAGGTTTAAATTGGGTTGTCTAAGCTTAGTCCAAATACTGTGAACACTTTGTGGCCACTAAAAATTCACGAAATTTGTTCAGTTATCAGTGAAACATCATGATCTTTTGAGATTTTTAAAATTATATTCATTAGAAGAACTGATAATGTAGAACAGATCAGTTGACTAAGAGAGCATTAACTGTGTGTCCAACAATGAATGCATATAAAGGAATGAAAGAAAGGTTGTTGACAAAAAAAAGAGTGATAACCAAATTCTTCGATACATTCCAGATTTTATTGAGCCTAAAACCATACTATAATTATATTAATATAATATAAGCAATGTTATATTATATTATATAAATCAAAATTTTGATGTGGACTATATATATTTTATATAAATTAAAATTTTTAAGACATAATATAAAGTAATGATTTTTATAAAAATATTATACTATATAATAGATTATAATAACCATATTTAACTAATTATATTATACATTTGAGTATGGTAATAAAAAGTTTTTCTAAACGTTAAAATTATAAGGGGGAATTGCATAAATGCCCCTCAAAGGAGGATATTTTTATCAGTGCCCTCATTTTTTGGACATTTTCAAAAATACCCTTTATTATGTAAAAATGACCAAAATACCCTTAAATTATTATTTTTATATATTTTTACAAACTGTTTCGCACGAAAAAAGTTTTCCCGCAAAAAAAAAATAATATTCCCGCCAAATTTGTTTCCTATTTACGAAAAAATTTCCTGCCAAAAAGTTTTGTAAGGGAGTTATAAAAAATTTTATAAGAGAGTTTATAAAATTTATAAGGGTTTATAAGAGACCTTATAAAATTTATAATATAAGAGACCTTATAAAATTTATAAGGTTTTATGATAGAGCTTTTATAATTTATAAAACTTTATGAGATAGCTTATAAAATTTATAAGGTGTTTATAGAAAATTTATAAAGTGTTTATAAAAATTTATAACGTATTTACAAAAATTTATAAGGCTTTATAAGAGACTTTATAAAATTTATAAGGCTTTATAATAGAGCTTATATAATTTACAAGGCTTTATAAGAGAGTTTAAAAAATTTATAAGGTGTTTATCAAAATTATACGGCTTTATAAGAGAGCTTATAAAATTTATAAGGTGTTTATAAAAATTTATAAGGATTTTACAAAAATTTTCTAAAGATTTATAAGCGCACTTATAAAAAAATTTGGCGGAATTTTTTTTTTTACAAAAAAATTAATAACAATTATTTTGAGGGTGTTTTTGTCATTTTAGTATTAATGAAGGCCATTTTTGAAAAGATAAATATGTCAAAGAGCATTTTTGAAAAAGGGTACACTAAAAAGGGCATTTCTCAAAGTTTCTCAAATTATAATTAGTATAGTTATATTGATATTTACATGGAAAACATCTTATATTGATCTTTTATGAACATGTAAATTTTTACGATTAAAAAATAAAATTCAAGTCTATGGAAAATTTATCATTCATATTTTCGATATAGACATATACACAAATTTTGAAGTGATCTTAATCTAGTGGTAAGTGGTAAGACTACCGAAGGTAGACACCATTACACATCCAGAAGTCGAGCCCTAATGTCCATATTCACTACAAAAATATGCATTTAACATCAATAATATTATATCATTTAAATAAATGACAATACATAGAATCACTTATTAACAAATGATACATTATATGTGACTCAACATCATTTGTAACAAATGACAGTTGCATCTTTTACAACCGCACATGACATCACGTATAGTATGATGAAAATAGTTGCATCAATTGCTTAAATTGACAATAACTATTTGAGTCACCACTTTCAAAGTCATTTTTATAAGTGATGTAAATAGTGATTGTATCAATTAAAACTGATGTAAAAAAATAAAGTAAATGACACTATACACATAATTTATTGTAGTGATTATATGAGAACATGGCTAATGGACCGACCAGTTGTGGTCTAATATTGACAAAAAAACATATACACAAATTTGTCTGTTTTGTAATTTTCAGAAAAATACTATTAAATAATAGTTAGTTTATGTGAAGAATTTTTAAGCATATACGTAAGTAACATAATATTATATATAAATTTTTGATAAATTGTTGTTAAATTATAGCATATGTATGTTTTGTGTAAATATTTTTGATAACTATTACAATAATGTAATGTAATTTTGTCATAATACAATTTTTGGTATAATAATTTTTATGAATATTAATTTTGTTAGGATATATCATAATCAAAAATGCTAAAAAAGACATCAGCAAGCTTCCATAATATCTTCAAATTTTATTACTGTTACTTTATCTTTGTTTTTGGTCTTCAGGTTATCTAAGATCTATACATTCACAATTAAACCAAATAAATTTATAGTAAACATATGTAAAACAACAAAAGATATTTAAAATAAATTATTCATTTATTTATTAACAAAATTCAATAAATAAATAATTAAATAACTTACCAGTTAATTTTTTTTTCTAATTTTCTACACAAAATATTAGTGAAATCAGTCAAATATTTTTCATGAACTTGTGTTGAAAAATTGCTATAGGATTTCACCATAGTTGTATTATGAAACAATATTTTCAGGAAAATTTTTATTAAATAATAGTAAGTTTATGTGAAATTTTTTTAAGCATATATGTATATAACATAATATTATATATAAATTTTTGATAAATTTCTGTTAAATTATAGCATACGTATATTTTGTGTAAATATTTTTGATAACTATTACAATAATATAATGTAATTTTGTTCCAAATATAATTATTGGTATAATAATTTTTTATGCATATTAATTTTGTTAGGATATATTCATAATCAAAAATGCTAAAATGACATCAGAAATTCTGACATGATACCTTCAAATAAAATATTAGTTTTAATTTATCTTTGTTTTTGGCCTTCAGATTATCTAATGTACATACATTCACAATTGAACCAAATAAATGTGTAGTAAGCATATGTAAAACAAAAAAGGTATTCAAAATATATTATTCATTATATTTATTAACAAAACTCGATAAAAAATAAATAGGTAAATAACTTACCAATCAAATTTTTTTATCTAACTTTCTACACAAAATATCTGTGAAATCAGTCAAATATTTTTTATGAACTTGTGTTGAAAAATGAGAAAATTAGGTAGATAATACAAATGAGAAAACTAATTCACTAGATGTCATAAAGTTTTAGAAATCAGGTACGTGTTAATGGGACCAAGGTCAAGAAATACCAAATTGCCCATAAAACAATAAAATCTTACTTTCTCCTCTCATGACTCACCTTCCACCTCTTGTTTCCTAAAGAAGACATGAGCATAAATGGCAAAATAAAGAGGAGATTTCCACAAGTGTGCACGTTAATGGCAAGATAACCACAAAACGAAGGAATCTTAGATTTCTACCCATCGAAGCCTTGTAATGGGGGTTATAATCGAATCTTTCTGATAGATTCTTAGATTTGGTAGAGACGGATTGGGTTTGTAGTTTTGGTAGAGACATACTGGATGTGAAGATTCCATTACAGAATCAAAGCCTTGTAATGAGGTTGTGATTTCTTCAATGTGTTTTGAGGATTCTAACTCGTCATGACTTTTCCCTAATAGAACTGTTTCGTTTTCTTAAGAGTTTAAAAAGAACCATAGCTAGGGTTGAAGGTGTGCTTCAAACACTCATGAAGAAGATGAAGACTAGTTGACGGAAAACAAGTATCAAGACTGATAACTAATAATTTATCGACAAAATGTGAATTTACGATTAATATTATGTGGCTGCAGTAAAGTTTTATGTTGGATGTAAATAAAAATAGTTTGTGCAAAAATAATAGGACCAAGTAACATAAATTAGAAAATCATGTGTTTGGAAATGAGAACACGCAAAACTGAGAGAAGGATGAGCGTAGTTAATCAAGAAGAGAATAAGTAAGTTTGAAATTGGGACAAGAAAAAAGGGAGGAATTATCAATAAGTTATATCGTAGCTGTAACAAGAACCATAGCTAGGGTTGAAGGTCAGCTTTAGACACTCATGAAGAAGATGAAGACGAGTTGACGGAAAACAAGTATCGGGACTGATAAGTAATAATTTATCGACAAAAATGTGTATTTGCGGTAAATATTATGTGGTTGCAATAAAGTTTTATGTAGGATGTAAATAAAAATAGTTTGTGCAAAATAATAAGACCAAGTGACATAAAATAGAAAATCAGGTGTTTGAAAATGAGAACATGCATAACTGAGAGAAAGATGAGCGTAGTTAATCAAGAAGAGAATAAGTGTGCAAAATAATAGGACCAAGTAACATAAATTAGAAAATCATGTGTTTGGAAATGAGAACACACAAAACTGAGAGAAGGGTGAGTGTAGTTAATCAAGAAGAGAATAAGTATGTTTAAAATCGGAACAAGAAAAAAGGGAGGAATTGTCGATAATTTATGTCGTAGCTAACAAGAACCATAGCTAGGGTTAAAGGTGAGCTTCAGACACTCATGAAGAAGATGAAGACGAGTTGAAAGAAAACAAGTATCAAGACCGATAAGTAATAATTTATTGACAAAAATGTGTATTTGCGGTAAATATTTTGTGGTTGTAGTAAAGTTTTATGTTGGATGTAAATAAAAATAGTTTGTGCAAAATAATAAGACCAAGTAACATGAAATAGAAAATCAGGTGTTTGGAAATGAGAACACACATAACTGAGAGAAAGGTGAGCGTAGTTAATCAAGAAGAGAATACGTGTGTTTGAAATTGGAACATGAATTGATCAAAGTACATGACATATAAATACGCATAACAGTAAATGATCACATATTTTTTTCATAAACACGGAGAACAAGCTCTTGCAGTGGTACCTAAGCTTATCCCTTTTTTCGCACATTTCTAAATTATCTGCAGCATGTGATTGATCTTCTTCATGGTTTCTTCATCGGGTATTCTTCTTCGTAGACATCACGTTCTGATGATATGATGGACTGGATGATAACCTGAAAATTAGATCGTAATAGTTAACAAAATAACAATACCTACAAATGTTATAACATAACTGTAAACGTTAAAAATAATTGCAAAATTTTGTTAACGCTGCAAAAGGTTAAGGGGTGTTTACATCATTTTGGAAGGATTGGTCGAGTACATCCATAACGGAGGCATCCTTCACCCCTTATTTTGCATGCATAAGAACATTACTCACATATTTATGATGCTACCAATAACAACACCTACAGAAAAACGACACATTATTATCCTTGTAAAGGACAAGACAAAGTGTACATATAACTGCAAAAGATTATATATAACAACAAACATTAAATTTATCTTCACACGTTAAATTTATCTTCAAATGTTTGTTTTAACTATTATTTAGGAGCGAGACATTAGTATACTTGTATATTACATCAAAAAAGCTAAGACTAGAAAACAAGATTAGAATGCAAAAATGTAATATAACTGCAAACATTAAAAAGATACTGAAACTATTAAATTTAAATATAAGTGCAATGGTTAAATATACTTGTCAAAGACGAGACAAAAGTTAAATATAACTACAAATGTTAAATATAACTTCAAGCATTAAATATAACTGCAAATGTTTGCTTTAACTATAATTGGGTAAAGGACATACAACAGTTTGTCTGGGTTGGGCAGTCGCATCATTCATCCATTTCCTGACTTGCATAAGAACATAACGCAGTCAGATATGATACGAGAAACACCTATCCTCATAAGTCTACAAACTAATTTCAATAAGTGATAATTGTATAGTTATGAGATAAAAATATAGTTATTGGTTACAATAATAATTATTAGTTAAAATAATAGTTATAGGTTACAATAATAGTTATCAGTCAAATCATCTTCATCTTCTTCGTAGGTATTTAACACTAATTTGCAACCCTAGCTATGACTATTGTTGATAATTTAAAAAATTGTAATATTTCTATAAAATAAAAGTCGTTAAGAGTTAGAATCCCTAATTAACAATGATGGAATCAAATTCAGCGATGAAACCCATAACTTAATTGTTTTACGGGAACAAGAATATTTTGCATATAACTTTTAACATTTTCTTGCAATCAAAATATATACAAAGTCCGTGGTAAATTATTTGTTAGCTACAAACGTATATGTTAAATGAAAAATTATGTGAAAAATATCGTGGATAAAAATGGACAAGAGTTTACAAAATAAAATATGCTTACACAGTATATGACCTATAAGTAAGCATAAAAGTAGATGGCGTAAGTTGTTTTGCACAAACACAGAGAACAATCTCTTGCAGTGGCACTCAAGTTTTTCCATCTTTTCACACCTTCCTAAATCATATGAAGCATGTGATTGACCTTCTCATCGATTTCTTCATCGGACCACATCATGTCTTCTTTTTTGGGATAACATATTCTAGTGATATGATAGAGTTGATGTTAACCTTTAAATTAGATTGTAATAGATAACAATATATTTAACTGTAACTTAATTATTTCACAGGAACAAGAAAATTTTGCGTTTAACTTTAAACACTGCCTTGCACTCGAGGTCATTTTTATGGGCGTTTGACAAAACATTGAAATAATAACATGATTTTACTGCAATAATGCAATGATTTATGCAGATATAAAGACATCTAACAAGTTTGGCAGACTCTAGAGTTGGGTACTTTATGCAAGTTTAATAACATTGGTGAGAATGTCATAATTAGCTGCCTAAAAAGGTGATACAAATCTAAGTAGGCACAAACCAAAACAGCATACACGCAGTTATCCTATGTGGACGCAAGCACAAATGTTTGAATTATATTTTGTAAACAGAATCAAATGCCGGTTATGTCAGTTACACAATTTAAATCATAACAAAAATTTCAAAAACTATGTTCTAAATCACACCCAGTTTTGCAAAAAACACACTTAAATCTGCAATGTGTAATTTAGGGTTTCCGACCACACATTACCAAGACTCAACAGGCCTAAACACACAACAATCATACCCAGAGACCCATAAAAACTACTCATATAGGAAATGTAAAATGCAAAATAAAAGTTTTATGGTTATTACGTATATAAGTATGCAAACACAAATATGTATCTTGTAACTAATTTGTTTGAATTCAACTGATTCGTTTGCATATGTCATTAGAAACAAGTTGTAGAATTTGTTGCTTAAACTCACAAACAAAGAACACCAAAACACATATCATACACAGAAATCAAACGAAATCAGATTCTAAAACTCACCAACGAAAAATACCAAAACTCATACCAATAGATAACCATAGCTTGGTACAACATTTCAGAAAATTTATCAATTTAAATTCTAGAATCTAAAACATAAGCCCCAAATCACAAATACAAATCCCTAACAGATTGTAAGTTCCCAAACTCGAAGGCTTACCTAATAATTTAGGATCTCAGAAGATCCAAAAATTTTGATTAGCTTTATTGCATTGAATGATTCAATCGTGAAGCCACTTAAATCCAATGATCCAATCGTGAAACCCAATTACATAGATCTAATTTTCTAAGATGATGTGGGCTGATTACGTATATAAGTATGCAAAACAAATATGTGTATAAGTATGCAAAACAAATATTCAGTTTTGAAGGGGAGCAGAGGTTTATATAACAATGACAAATGGAGAGAAAAATGCAAGAGAGTCACAAAAATAGATTCTGTAATCTATTAAAATATTATTATTAGATAGATAATTGTGTAAGGGTATATGTGTCTTTAATTTTAACAGAGTAACTTATGATTACAGCTATAGTCTACAAACTAATTTTGAAAACTTTTGATGTTATTAAATGCAATTTCTCTTGAAAAATCACTATAGGGTTTCACTATTGTTGTACTGTAAAACAGTATTTTTAATTTAATTGAATTTGTTTTATAATCTCCATCATACTCCATGAAAACAAATATGTTGATAAGTCTCGATTCACCTTGTGTTAATTGATTTTGATTTTTGTTTCACCAAAAATAATTCACTAGATACATAGATTCTTATCCACTAAAATAAATAATAAATTTTAGTATTAAGAATAACTTTTTAATCAGCTAATCGAATGGTGTTAAAACTTTAGAAATAATTATATTTCTTTAAAAAGATTTTTTGTTAACATTGGATCACAACTGACCTGCCCATTAGTCAATTTTCTGCATAAAATTTTTAAGTAAAAATATAAATAAATTAAAAATAATTTAATTTTACATAAATGTAAATTATAATATTAAGCGCAACTTATAATCAACAATACTAAAATTAAATATGATGTTGACACATAAGATTTTTTAGAAAATCACTCCCCTAATAATATATAAGATTAGTTGCCTTTTGTAAAAAAATTGTTAAATTTCAATACTATATTAAGGAAAAAAGCAGCTATCCATGGAATATAGTGGTAAGAGCTGTAACTTTTGGTTTTTGGCTATAGAATTTAGGCTGTAAGTTTTTTGGCTGTGGCTTTAGATTTGAGTGTTGTTGAAATTTTCCAAAGCTAATATATAAGTGTTCTAGGTTTTTGGCTTTGTAAAGCCAAAAAATTGCTCTGCAAAACAAAAAAAGGAAAAAGTGCTCTAGATTTAGAAATTATGTGCAAAACTTAATTGGTAAAAATTTAATGCTCTCAAAAAAATATGACTCTAAAAAAATTCCAGAGCAAAGCTTGATTAGAAAAATTTAAGTGCTTTAAAAAATTATGACTATGCAGAACTGCCAAATGATTTACCAATCAGGCCCATGGTTATGTTGAAATGCACATGATTTACCACCAGTATGCTGTTCTCACTTCTCACTGGCCAACATTTCACCAACTCTCGTCTAAACCTCTGTCTCGGAAAGAGTGTTTTGATTTCCGAGCCTCGGATTTGCTTCGGACCGAGCCTTGGTTTTGCTTCCGGAACTGATCCTCGGATTTGCTTCCGGAACCTCTCTCTCTCTCTCTCTCTCTCTCTCTCTCTCTCTCTGCTTTCTCTCTCGTTAATCATTCTTGAATTCGAAAACCCTAACGTATTCTTAGGAATTGAGGTTGAAGAAGAAAGCGTTTCAGGCTTCAACTTGTTGGACGGCTAAACTTGACAGTAGTGTAAGTTCACATCTCTTATTCGTTAGCGCAAAACCCTAATTTTGTTTTAATCTCTTGTCAAGGAAATGATCTATACCCAATTACGAGAGCGTGTCGTTAGACTTGAAGTCTAAATTCTCTTGTTTGGGGTTTAATTCTCGGTTATGGTCATGTTTATGTTAGCCAGAGTCTCGATTTGGGATACAAATTGTGTTGTGGCAACTTTTGATCTCGAGTGGGTTTGCGAGATTCCCGAGAAATTCTGCAATTTTAAAAAATTAGCTTTATTTTCGGCTGCCATAGAAAGATTATAACGGTGAGAGAGGATTTCAGCTGGTTTTTGTTTAAGGAGCTTGATGACATTTACTGCAGATGAGCTCGAGTTCACTGGATTGTGCGTATTGAGTTGGTCATAGCTTCAGATGTTGACTGGGGCTTACGCCTTAGCTTAGTGGACCTTAGACAGCAATTTACGGTTTTTCATTCAAGTGAACAATGCTGATTTCTATTGTAACCTGAAATGTTGCATAGATTCTCGAGTTTAGAGCCTTGCTTTGCTGGTCTATAGGTTCCTTTAGCTTCCTGAAACCCAAAATGATCCTGCCCGATGGTATTTATTGAATGTGGTTTTGTTTCCCAGTATGCAGAAACAATTGTTTTAGCTTACCAAAACCAACTGTATCTACTGTTACTGTTTCACTTTTTCGGTTAAACATTAATTCGCAGTGTTTGTTGTGTTTGTTCCACAGGAATATCTATGAGTATTCAGAGCATGTCAGTTGGAAATAACTCATGAAAGGTGTTTAAATGTTCTATTATCTTACACATTCAACTATAGATTAAAGGAGGCACAATTTTGAACTCGGTTCTGTTTATTTTCGAAGTCCAGATATTTAGAAATAATTATAGGAACTGAATCTATGCCTGGAAACGAATTTGGGGAGAAGATCCACAATTTCTTTGGACAGGAAGGCCTACCCCAAAACCAGCATCAGTCTCAGGTTGTTGACGAAAGCTGGTCCAATTTTAATAATGGTCTTGTCGGCAACCAGAAGCAGATAGACACTTCCCTTGTTAGCAATCTAAAGAGTTATAACACACATCAATCTGGTATGGATATTGTCGCTTAATGATGGGGAATTTCCCAACTTCTTCTTTACATATATGTTTTATACTGAGTTACATATATTGTTAGCTTTTGAACGTAGCTTTCTTGCTTATTCCAGTTGATCCTGAGAGAAGTCAATCTTCAAACTCACTACATGGTTTGAATTTTGCTCAGCAGCCTGTAAGGTCCGAGTATTCGAGAAGTTTATTGCAAGAACACCAGCAACTCACCAATAGATACATTCGTGAGAACCTAGGGTTGCAGACAATGCCGAATGAGGCTAACTTTTTGGGAATGGATGTAGATTCTAATAGGGATAGGTTATCAGAGAGAGGATTCACTCCAGACCTTCATAAGATTCCTTCGAGGTTTGAGATGGGAGACTCTCCAGTTAATTATGATTTCTTTGGTGGCCAACAACAATTAAACACACAGCTCCCTAGCATACTCCAGCCTTTTCCAAGGCAGCAGATGACTTTCAATGATATGCAACTACTGAAGCAGCAAGTTATGGTTAAGCAAATGCAT